>CM028351.1:41646660-41786660 GCA_016618105.1 Dendrobium huoshanense
CCCAAGCAGTTGTATATGAGCAGAAAAGAAAGTAAACACACTGACCACGCTCTTTTTATGATTTGGGGGCTTTAGCAGCTGAAGCACCTGTGCAAAGAGTTTATAATATTTATGCATTTTTTGATTTGCCCCCTTTTTATATTGCCCTGCATGAGCGTGGCCACCTGCAAAAAACTGTGTCAACATCCAGATCGTACCTAACCTAAGGGTAATCTAGTCGCCAAACACATCAATCCATCCACAGAGTACAGAAAAAGTAAGCAGACACAGCAAAATAATTTCATCCACAACATGTAGTGAAAACTATGAAAAATCCGGCACAAAGCAGTAAAGTAAACACCGTCCTAACCTAGATCTAGAGTTGGTTATCCTAGCACATCATCTAAAGTGTGTGAGAAAGGTCGTGTGGCTGGGATAGATCCTAAAGTAGGTTATTAATTGAAGTTGTCTAAAAGTTTGGATTCGTTAAGGCTTAGAAGGGGATTTAGATTAAAATTTAAATATTAATGAATTAAGAATTTTAATTAAACATATTTTAAAAGTTAATTGATTGCTACCTTTGTTTCACACCGAGGCCGTGAAGTTTATTTCACCTTCCTTGGGGCTAAGCTAATAGCCTCGTAGGCCTGGGTTACCCAGTAGCAATCGGGGTTGATTAAGTTATTTAAATTGGTTAGAATTAAAAGAGTGGATTAATTATATAAAAAAAGGTTAGTTACTGATTTTTAAAGCTTGATTAATTTAAGTTTGCCATTAATTGATTCGTGGCGTTGTGCCACCAGGCTCGAGGAACCAGCCTCCTTAGGACACTTAGCCCCGCAACCCGGAGTAGTCCAGCCGATAAACCAAATTAATGTAATTGAATTAGAGATTTTAAAGCGTTAAATAATTAAAGATTAATCTATTTTAAGATTTAACACCCCTTAGAATCCATTCGTGGCGTTGTGCCACCAGGCTCGAGGAACCAGCCTCCTTAGGACACTTAGCCCCGCAGCCCGGAGTAGTCCAGCCATTAAACTTCATCTTTAGGGTGGTTGTTGTGTTTTAAAGGATTTGTTAAGTGTTTTAAACATTAAACCAATATTTTCTGAGTTTTAGAATGATTTTGAGTGTTGGTGAAATTTTGAAAATATATTTTAAAAATATTAGTTTTCTTTGGGACTTAAAATTAAATTCTAAAATCGAATTGTTTCGTTAGAAAAAGTATATCACCTCAAGAGGTAAGAATAAAATTTCATAACGGTATTCAGATTTAGAATTATGAAATTCATCTTGAATATCGTGATCGATGCTAAAGAGAACTTCATATGGCCCCGAAGGGTCAAAATGCGATTCTACTGAAAATCCAACCACAATATTCAAGAAGTGCGATCGTTGATTTCACATCGAAAGCCTTATCAAAGAAAAGTGTATCTCCCCGTAGGGAGAATACTATTCGATGATAATTCTTTGATTATTATAATAACGATCACTAGTATTTTAAGTTTTCCCAAAGAAATCCAATTGAACTTTGAAAGATTAATTTTAAAATCAGGTGTGTGTGGTTCTAAATCTCCTATGAGCGCAAGCCCTCGTAGTTAATTACATCGTAAGAAAACGAGGTCTCCTACGAAAACTCTCGATTAAAATAACGGCAAAATTTTGTTAGAATTTCTATGAGTGATATCAAAAAGAGAAGTGAATTTTAGAAACTCAAAAGGGAATGGATCAAAATTGAGCAGTTATTAACGGAGTTAAAGGAGGAGAGGTAGGGGACACCTTGAGATTCCAGAACCATCCGGAAGTGTCCCAACTTAGTCTAAGTGTTGGGCTTTATACTTTGGGTTGAAATGATATTTAATTAAAGTCAAGCATTTTATTAGAAATTTGGGACTATATTCCCAAAGTTTGGGGTCTTATAATCAAAGATCTGCCCCGGAACCTAAATCTATTTTGGACACTGGACCACAGTCGTCCGATCCTAACTAATGCAGTGCAAGGTCTGGACTTACCCTGGCCTGGATTGGGGAGCCAGCTAACCACCTAATCGATTTAAAAGAGATGAGTCTGGTCTTTTATGAAAGAGTGGTAGGGACGTTGTATTTAAGGTTTTGGAAAGTTGGAGCCGACATCTAGAGATTCTCCTATTTGGCCCCTTTGACTTATGTTGGGTGCTAAAATGCTAAGGACTATGAAATTAAAATTTTGACTCTTTAATTTGTATCTAATGCAATGCATGCTAGTTAACAATTCTCAAATCAAGTATGCTTGAAACTTTAAAAACATGCTTAGAAAATAATTTTTTAGAAGACTGGACTTCCCCAGGTCCGGCACCTCGTCCTCATAGGTCAGACTATCCGAACTCTACCCGCAGGCGGGGAAGGGTCTAAAACAAGGAAAGAAGAAGTGCAGAAATATGCATGCGACCCCGGGGTCGATCCCCGGCTGATTCCCTAAATTCGTTATCTTTCTATGTTATTTAGACTCACTAAAATTTTAGACTTTTAAAATTATGAGTAGAAAAGTTTCACACCCTCACGAGTCTCACGTATCCAGGCGAAAACAAAAAGCGGCATGCAATCGCCAAAAAACTAGTAAAAATAAGTAATCCTAAAGGCAATCAAATCATCACATCAAATATAAATTAATTAATAAATGTCCATAGGCAGAATTGCCTTGCTTATTATAAACCAGAATATTACAGAAAGTAAAGTGGCCGGGCACCACTGACAACAACCCGGATTCTAAACCTAGTAATGACGCAAGTTATTTTGAGTGGGATACTCTCAATCTTCAAATCTTCAAATCTTCAATCTCATTCTTCTTTGGACTCCTTTTCTTCAATCTTCTTGGAATCTTCGTAGTGGATTACCCAAATGGAGAAGAGGGCACTTCCCTCTAAGGGTGAAGGCCACTCTTTCCTCTTTGGGTAAGGAGGAGGTATGATCCAAATTTGGATTTCCAAATGGAAAAGGAGTGTTCTCTAAAGGGGTATCCTTTCCTCTTTGGAATCCAAGCTTTGGATCTATGTATCCCAACTCAAAATAAACTTTCACAACACTTGACACTTACACAAATTACATTGATATAAAAATAAAAATCTAGACTCACCTGCAGGGTTATCCTAAGCAATTAATATATAAAAAGTAGTTATTCCCAAGCAGTTGTATATGAGCAGAAAAGAAAGTAAACACACTAGCCACGCTCTTTTTATGATTTGGGGGCTTTAGCAGCTGAAGCACCTGTGCAAAGAGTTTATAATATTTATGCATTTTTTTGATTTGCCCCCTTTTTATATTGCCCTGCATGAGCGTGGCCACCTGTAGAAGACTGTGTCAACATCAAGATCGTACCTAACCTAAGGGTAATCTAGTCGCCAAACACATCAATCCATCCACAGAGTACAGAAAAAGTAAGCAGACACAGCAAAGCAATTTCATCCACAACATGCAGTGAAAACTACGAAAAATCCGGCACACAGCAGTAAAGTAAACACCGGCCTAACCTAGATCTAGAGTTAGTTGTCCTAGCACATCATCTAAAGTGTGTGAGAAAGGTCGTGTGGCTGGGGTAGATCCTAAAGTAGGTTATTAATTGAAGTTGTCTAAAAGTCTGGGTTTGTTAAGGTTTGAAAGGGGGATTTAAATTAAAATTTAAGTATTAATGAATTAAGAATTTTAATTATACATATTTTAGAAGTTAATTGATTGCTACCTTTGTTTCACACCGAGGCCGTGAAGTTTATTTCACCTTCCTTGGGGCTAAGCTAATAACCTCGTAGGCCTGGGTTACCCAGTAGCAATCGGGTTTGATTAAGTTATTTAAATTGGTTGGAATTAAAGGAGCAGATTAATATAAAAAGGAGTTGTCTACTGATTTTAATAGATTAGTTGAGAGTTTTATTATCCTATTAAGAAAATTCTGGAATTTGGGAGAGTTAATGGGTTTTAAGAGATTATCCGGATGTGCTAACTAAAGGGTCAAATTTTGATTTTTAAAATTACAGTTAATCTTAAGGGTTTAGGATTTTTAATAAATAATAGACCTAATTATGAGTTGTTAGACAGTTGGTACGTTCAATTTGGAATTTTCTATCAAAAGTTATGATTTTTAGAAGTTTTAACCCGGTTTTGACCTAGAGTTGGCCAAAATGTTGACTTTTTGAAATTAATGATTTTCTGGATCTTTAACATTTTTAACAAATATTAGACATTATTATGAGTTGAATGCAAGTGAGTTTAATCAATTTGGATTTTATTTGAATTAGTTATGAATTATTGAAGTTTTGGATATTTTAATGAATTTTTGTTCAATTAAAGGCCTTGAGTCTTAATTTAGAATGATTATGACTTTGCTCTATAATTGGTAAGAGTCGATTAAGGTTGATTAATATTGATTTAGGCTTTCAAAGAATTTTATTTGATTTATTGTAATTTATTGAACATTAAAACTTTTAAAGAGAAAAACACCTAAATCTACTAGTTATCTTGAGATCAATTAATGTCAAATCAAAGTGAGTTTAATCATTGGGTACATGACACTAGTTTTATATGTTTGGGTTTATCCCAAAAAGGATGTATGTAGTTCTTCCTAGATTGATCTAAGTTGGCTAAGACCGGGTCCTTAATTGTTGTCCTTAGTGTCACTAGATTTTAGGATAGCAATCAATATTCTTCTAACCCTTGGACACTAGTTTACAATCACATCAACACAAACAATAAACAATAAAAGTGCTCCAAATGTTCTATGGAAGGATTATAGTGAATTATTATAGTTATAGGTCATTTAATGACCTATAAACTTAAACAACTTACCATAGAGGAATAGATACATCAAGTTAGAATGAAATGATCTTGGGATATATATCTATGCATATGCATATCAATATCTCTAAATCAAGAGTCAATCTAATTTGATATGATGATCATGCACAATTTATTGGTTAATTAAACTAGGTTAAGCATGATATTGAAGGTGGATTTTAACTAAACCATACATGATCAAGATCTAAACCTATTTTCAGTGAAAGGAATACTTTACACTGATCCCATAGAACTCTAACATGATAAGATTTGGATTTAAATTAAATTGTTTATGAATTTCCAAAAATATGAATCAAATCTTGATCTAGATTTTTGTAAGTTCATAAACTAAATGATATTGCATCAAAATGACTTAGGAAAATTACAAGAGACCAACCCTATGCTTTATTACACCTCAGCCAAAATTCAGATAAAAATAGTTTATATTTATTATTTAAAAATTAAAATAGGGTTTTCTGTATTAATGAAATTAAAAATTAAATACTTTTTAAAATAATTTTTAATTATTTTTAAAATAAATTACTTGAAAATACGAACAAAACAAGTCCAAGAACTCCAAAAATGGATCAGAATTGAAATTCTGGTGAATTTTTGAAGTTCAGGGGATTTTCTGAATTTATTTAGATGTTTTAAATACCCAGTCAAACGGCGGCGCTGACTGGGACACGCGGCGGGAGAGGATGCAGCCACGCGGACGGCGGCGGTCACGCGGGACCCGCCACTTATCCAGCGCGGCATTGATCTGCGCCGTCGGATCGATCGTAGAAGAGATCGGACGGCCAGGATCCAACCCGCGGTATTGAACTCAATCCAGAATGATCAGACGATGGATCTGATCCCCGCGGTTTGGATCAACGGCCAAGATTTAGCCCGACGAGGATCTGGCTAAATCATGGTTAAAATGAATTTTAAGTCAGGTTCAATCGCAGCCGTTGATCTAATCAGAGAAGATCCAACGGCTAACGACCTGTCTTCCTCCTCCAGCCAACACCGCGAACCCTAACTCATTTTTTATTTTGTTTTCGCAAAATACTCAACCAAATGATGCCAAACCTTTGACAGATGTGTATTAGAGTCCAAAGAAGGATGGGGAATAATTTTTAAGGCATTTTATGCAATATTGAATGTGTTATTTAAAAACCTAGAAAACAAACTAGGGTTTAGGATTTATCACCGAAAAATGGATCGATTTGGTTGATTTTACCACGGTTGAACTTGTAGATTGTCCACGTGTTGATCTCCTTCAGGCTTCAAGCTTGAAGGATCACTGGAAACGAAGTTAGAGGAGTTTGAATGGAAGTGGCTCTCGGTCAAGCACCGATCTCGCCGCCGGCAGCTTCAAAACACCAGAAACCGATGGGAAAATGATGGTATGGCTTAGAGAAATCAAAACGACACTCAAGATGCTCTGGGAGATGTCTGGAATGCAAGATTACTTCGCCTTAGTGGGATCCGTCCCTCTTGCCTATTCACGGGTTTGGAGCCTAAAGGGACGGTGGGGATCGATCAGGGAGAGTGCTGGGATGATGGACACCTGTCCCAGACGGTTAGGGGACAGGAGGAGCGGCTGCCTCAGGTGAGAGCGACCTAGGGTCGTTATCAAGCATAGGGGGACCACTAGGTTGATAGCTCGGGTCTAGAGCCATGCCAGCAGCTGGGGGAGGCCAGGCCAGGTTTAAGGAAGTCTCTAGAATCAAAGGGAATGCTTGGACTGGCCTGAAATGGGAAGGGGAAAGAATTAAAATAGGTTTGACCGGGTGAGCCCATTTGAATTCCCATTGACTGTTTGACTGGTCAATGGGGTCAAGACCTGCTGAGTTGGCCTCAAAGCAGGCTGTAGAGTGTGCTTCACTGGCTGGATGGGCCTTATATGAGCTGGGTAATTTGGTTGAATGAATAAGGTTCATTTGAGGTCTTTGTTGACCGTTTGACCAGTCAACCCAATCAAGGGTTTATGGAATTGCATCTAGGTAATCCAAATGGGCTGATTGGGTGGATTGGAGGGTGATTCCAAGAGTCATGTATGTCAATTGAATCAAGAATGCTTAATGGGCCCTTAATGGGCTTTTAGGCCAAAACTGGTTGACTTGGTCAACCAATTGGGTTCAGGGGCTTGAAATGGATTCAAGATATTCAGAGTGTAATCCTGAGTCTATTGGATGTGGTCCCAGGGTTTGGAGGGGTCAATTTGGTCAGAATCACTATTTGAACCCTTAAGGGCCTGTTTGGTCAACCTAGGTTGACTTGGTCAACCAGGTTGACCCAGGGTCTGGGTTTGGGCTTAACAGGTTTAAAATGATATTTTAAGACCAATGGAGGCTGTTGGATGGCCTAGAGAGGTCATTTGAGTCAAAACACCTATTTGGACCCTTAAAGGGCCCCTTGGGTCAAACCTGTTGACTTGGTCAACCAGGTCGACCTAGGGGTTGGGAATAGGTTCAAAAGATTTGAAATGACATTTGAAACTTGTTAAAGGTGGTTGCATTCAATTTGAAGCTCATTTGGTTTGAAATTCCTATTTGAGCTCCAAAGGGGTATTTTGGTCAATTTTGACCTATTGGTCAACTATGGTCAAAAATGAGTCTGGAAAATGCATTTTACTGGTCAATGGGTTAAAATCAAGAGTTTAGAAGTGATTGGAGACTTTGATAAGGATTCCAAGGTCAAGATCTCAAAGGGGTTAGGTTCAGTGGCATAGGCTGTAAATATTTGAAGGTTTTACAGCCTTTGGATTTTAATTCAGATTCTGGAGTTAGAAACCTCAGAATGAGCTCAAAGTTGGAGGGTAACATCTAGAAACATGTCTTATCACCTTGCAAGTGATAGACCCTGAATCAGAGACCATTTGACTAGGTTTTGAAATGTTTGAAAAATCTCTAAAAAGGATCTTTAGGACAAGGCCTTAAGAGTTAGGATTTGAGTCTGAACTTCTGGATTTGGAATGAATTTCAGGTTTGAATAATTAAAATTGAAATATTCAAACCATTTACAATCATGTTGTGATTGTTAATGGATGGATAGGGTCAATGCTAGATTAAGGGTAGGATCAAAGTCTAGGTTGAAATTTGGATTCTCAAGTGGATTGAGTCAAAGTTTGGATATGTTTGAAATTTGATTTAATTTGGATTTGACTTGAATGGAGTTCAGATTGATTTGAAGTTTGAATTGATCAGGGGTAGGGATTGATTTGAGTCTGGATTGGTCCTAGAATGTAGAGAGATTCTAAGATCTAGGATTTAAGGGAATCCTAGGCTCTAGAGTAGGCTCTAAGGTCTAGCTTTAGGAAAGAATCCTAAGGTCTAGAGTAGATCCTAGGATCAAAAATTAATCTGGAGTTTGGAAGGGCTTTAGTGACCTTTTACAAAAATGAGGTCAACATTGAGCTTTATGAATTTTTTGAATATTTTAATTATTTAATTAAAGGGTCAAAAATTGAATTTTTTATTAAGCTCAAATTATGGAATTCTTATATTTTATTAAAATACTAGACCTTACTACGATCAGTTAGAAGGTAAGTAAGTTGAAATCGGATTTTTCTACATTTTATTACGAAGGTTTGAAGTTTTGAACTAGTTTTAACTACGGTTTGACCAATTTGTTGACTTTTTGACTTTGGCCAGATTTTGGGGGTTTGAAATTTTTGGAAAAAAACTAGATTTTAATTAGAGTGATTAGCCACTGAGTTTGATTGATTTGGAGTTTTCTACAATTAATAATGAATTTTGAAAGTTTAGGGGTTTATTGGAATTATTTAATTGTTTTAATTAAGGGCTCCCTTGATGATTTTGCTCCAAATGGTTTCCTAACTTCTTGAAAACACCTCCAAAGGTCAGAAATGACCTAAGGAGTGATTCCCAAGTGTTTGGGAAATTTTTGGGATTTTTAAATATTAATAATTATTAAATTCAATTAAAAGTTGGATTCCACTTAAAATTAAACTGGGCATTAACCTGCTGTCAAATCAGCTGGGTTATAATTTTAATTAATAGGGAATCTAATTCTGGTCAGATAGAGGTATTATACATAATTTTTGGATTTAAAATGAATTTATTACATTTTTTAGAAGTTTTAAAGGCTTAATTAAGGGTTTAGACTTAGGAAATTTAATTAAGGGTCTTAATGATTTCCAAAGCTAATGAAATTTCTCCTAGTGGCTGTACATGTCCCTAAGTTCAAGTCCTTGAAGTTTCAACCCAAGGGGAAGTGAATCCTAATCATTCAAATCCTTCTAAGTTTTCTACACATAAGCCCTTAATTATTGTCCTTAATTGTGTCACTAATTTTAATAGATTTGAATCAAGGTTTGGCTAACCCTTGGACTTAACATATAAGAGAATACACATAAAAAAAAAACACAATCAAATCCTTAAAACTAGGAGAGCCTAGGCTAAGTGGTGTGTGCACAACCTAAGCATGCAACATTCAAAATTAATTATCATAGAAAAAGATATTGATTAGTGAATAGTTGAAAAGTAACTATTCACTAATCTCCCCCATAATTCATGTTCAAGCACCCTTAATCCAAGTTTGAAATTTCAAAGGATTTCTCAATTGCTCTCAAAATTTAACATATATAATTTTAAAATTAATTTTAATATTTAGAAAATAGATCAATCTTGAGGATTTTTTTTAGAAAATTTAAGTAATTCAAAATTATTTTTCAATAAGCCTCAAAAATAGTTTTAAAACAAATTTTCTAATATTTTAATGATTTAAAATAAAAATTCTTTGAGTTTTTGAAAATTATTTATGTTAAATATTAATTACCTATTTAATTTAAGTAAGTAATTTAGATTACTTAACATATATATATATATATACATAGAATTTTTTTTTAATAATTTTTTTTAAGAAAATAAAATTAATTTCTCTGATTTGAATGAAATGATATTAATTTTTAACTGTTTGAAAATATTTTATTTAATATTACAGTAAATGATTTAATATTATATTTAATTTTATATTATTTTTTAAATTTTTCTGGACTTAAAACTAATTAAAAATTAATTTTTTTATTAAATAAGGGCTCTGGCGGCGCCGGCGGGACACGTGGCTCAACGGAGACCGTCCGATCGAACCACGGAAACGGCGGGGTGACGTTGCACAACAGGGACCGCGGGATCAATACGCGACGGAGCCAATGATTGGCGACGGCGATCAGCCACGCGTCGGCAGCTAAACGCCTCACGCGGTTTCACTTAACCACGTAAGCGATCAGCAGGCGCCGTTGGATATTCCGCAGATTCGATCCAACGGACAGGATCAAATCCCGTGTTCGATCTCAACGGGGGAAAATCAAACGGCGGAGGTTCGATCCCGCTGTTCCAAACGGACGGCCCTGATCTCGCCGGTCGATCGATCGAACTCTACACCGAATACACGGGCGAACCAAGGCGCGGAGCGACTAGATCTAGATCGTTGATCGTGTGATCAACGGTCTAGAAAACGTACATCTGCAGCGAACTACGGATGACGCCCTAGAATCCGTTTTTTGGTTCATTCTCTCGATCGGATAGACCAAATCGCTTGAAATTTTAAACTTAGGAAGTATACATGAACAGAATCGATGGGGAAAGATTATCTCAGCCTTAAACACCTTATATGCCAAGCTAATTAAATCTATCTAATGTGAACTAGATCTAAGGTTTTAAGGGATTATACAGTTGGATCTTCGAAATTTCTGGATGGATGAGCTTGTAGACTGTCCAAGTGTAGATTCCCAGCGCAAAATCGAGCTCGAACACGCCTGGATCGGCTGCTGCAAGCCTAGGACGGACTAGGTGGTGGACTCGCCGGAGAACTCGCCGCCGGTGACGTGCAACCACTTGGATTTTGTAGTGGGGAGGTAGAGGAGGCTCTGGAGATCCAAAACGAACTAAGAACTCGCTCTGGGAGGCTGGGGTTAGTGAGAGAAGGTGCTTTGATCCAATGGCTTCAAAAGTCACCTTTTTCCCTATTCAAACGGCCTGGGCTGGATTGGATGGCTGGGATCAACTCCTGGACTCTCCAGATGATGCCACCTGTCTCTGGGAAAGCTGGAAGGCTGCCGCAAGGGCTGGACACGCCTTATTCCCATTGGGTAGACTTGGGATGAGTGGAGGGGGGGCATTGCCACTTATGGCTAAACCAAGGGTGGAGCTCGGTTAGGGAGCCTATTAGAGAGCTTTATCTCTCACTTAGGACTAACCTAGACGCCTAGATTAGTGAGAAGGAGGCTCACATGTGAGTTTGACCATGGGGCTCCTCCATAAAGCCTTGGTTGACCGAATTGACCAGTCAAAAGGTCAAGGGTGCTGAGGTGGCAGTGGGAGATCAATGGCTATAGGTTGGAGAGGCTCCAAGCCTAATCTCACACTCTTTGAGGTCAAATAGGAGGTTTGACCAATTCAAAGAGGTGCTTAAGGCTTTGTTGACTTGGTTTGACCAGTCAACAAAGTCAAAGTTGGTGATGTGGCATTTGGAGAAGTAAAAGGTCATTTAGGATAGTTTGGTTAAGAGTCAAAAGTCAAAAGTCAAGGGTAGGGAAAATAGGAGCCAATGTCACTAAGGATTGAGGGTTGACTTGGTCAACTCAAGTTGAGTTAGGTTGACCAAATGTCAAGTGACACTTGAGTCTTATCCAAGAATTGATTTGAATAGGTAATAGGGGCTGAAGAGCTCAAATGAGTCGATTTAACCCATTTAGACCCTTTAAGAGCTAATGGGTCAACCTAAGTTGACTGGGTCAACCAGGTTGACCCAATGGGTGAATCTGGGCTGGACAAATTTGAAAAGATATTTGGGGACCATTGGAGGTGGTCCCCAGGTCTGGGGAGGTCAATTTAGTCAAAATCCCTATTTGAATCCTTAAAGGTCTATTTGGTCAACCTGGGTTGACTTGGTCAACCAGGTTGACCTAGGGTTTGGGTTTGGGCTCAATAGATTTGAGATGACATTTCAAGACTAATGGGAAGGGTTCCATAACCTAGAGAAGTCATTTAGGTCAAAACACCTATTTGGACCCTTAAAGGGCCTTTTAGGTCAACTGTGTTGACTTGGTCAACCAGATTGACCCAGGTCTCGGGAATGGGTTGAACAGGTTTGATTTGATATTTGAAACTTGCTGCAAGTGGTTGCACTCAATTTAGAGTTCAATTGGTTTGAAATGCCTATTTGAGCCCCATAGGGGCACTTTGGTCAACTTTGACCTATTGGTCAACTATGGTCAAAAATGGGTCTGGAAAATGCAGTTTACTGCTCAATGGGTTAAAATCAAGGGTCTGGAAGTGATTGGAGGCTTTGATAAGGATTCCAAGGTCAAGATCTCAAAGGGGTTAGGTTCAGTGGCATAGGCTGTAAATATTTGAGAGTTTTACAACCTTTGGATTTTAATTCAGATTCTGGGGTTAGAGACTTCAGAATAAGCTCAAAGTTGGAGGGTAATCTCTAGAGACATGTCTTATCACTTTACAAGTGATAGACCCTGAAATAGAGATCATTTGGCTGGGTTTTGAAATGTTTGAAAAATCTCTAAAAAGGGTCTTTAGGACAAGGCCTTAAGACTTAAGATCTGAGTCTGGACTTCTGGATTTGAAATGAATTTCAGGTTTGAATAATTAAAATTGAAATATCCAAACCATTTACAATCATGTTGTGATTGTTAATGGATGGATAGGGTCAAGGCTAGATTAAGGGGAGGATCAAAGTCTGGGTTGAAATTTGGATTCTCAAGTGGATTGAGTCAAAGTTTGGATATGTTTGAAATTTGAATTAATTTGGATTTGACTTGAATGGAGTTCAGATTGATTTGAAGTTTGAATTAATCAAGGGTAGAGATTGATTTGAGTCTGGAATTGTCCTAGAATCTAGAGAGATTCTAAGATATAGGATTTAAGGGAATCCTAGGCTCTAGAGTAGGCTCTAAGGTCTAGTTCTAGGAAAGAATCCTAAGGTCTAGAGTTGATCCTAGGATCTTTAAATTAATCTGGAGTTTGGAAGGGCTTTAGTGACCTCATACAAAAATGAGGTCAACATCATGATCGACGAAATTGATGCCCTTCACAAACAGGGCACCTGGTCGCTGGTCTCCCCACCGCCGCACGCCATCATATTGGTATGTAAGTGGACTTATCGCCTCAAGAAAGATTCAAATGGTCATATCACCCGCCACAAAGCTTGCCTCGTGGCAAAAGGTTTTAACCAACAGCCCGAAATCAATTATCACGAGATGTTTAGCTCAGTGGCCAAACTCCCGACAGATCGCATTCTTCTAGTTATTGACACTCAGCGCTGCTGGCCCATCTTCCAACTAGACGTCTCAAATGCCTTCCTTCACGGCGAACTCGAATAAGAGGTATACATGAAACACCCTCCGGGCTTCCTCGATAAATCTCACCCAACTCATGTATGTAAACTACACAAGGCAATCTATGGCCTCAAGCAATCTCCACAGCAATGGTACTCTAAGCTTACGACCCACCTCCAAGCATTCAGATTTCACTTCAACAAATCTGATCCTTCCCTCCTCCTCTATACAGTTGGCAGCACTCGGGCATTCATTCTGATATACGTTGACGGCATGCTCGTCACCAGCAATAACGATCAGTTCCTACAACACCTCTTCTTTGATCTCAAACAAGCATTCTAACTCAAAGATCCTGCCCCAGCATCAGTCTTTCTGGGCATTCACATCACTACATTGCCGTCAAGGCACTTCCTAGATCAGCAACAATACGCCCACTCCATTCTCCAAGCTAGCGGTTTCACCAATTGCAAGCCATCCCCAACTCCAGTCGCGCTCAAACCGATACCTCTATCAACCCCCACAGTGCCTTTTGGTGATGCCACATTCTACCATCAAATAGCAGGTTCTCTACAGTACATGACCATCACACGCCCAGACACAGCATTCGCCACAAACCAAATCTGCCAGCATATGCACGATCCTCAACCCTGCCATTTTCAAGCCTTGAAATGGCTTCTCAGATACATCCAAGGTACTATTACTTACGGCCTTCCTCTGCTCCCCAGCCCCTTAACTCTCTCTACCTACGTCGACGTCGACTGGGCATTCGACGTCTACGACAGAAAATCCACAACCGGCTTCTGCATGTTTTTAGGCTTGAACCTCATTTCTTTGTCTGTTAAAAATCAGACCACCGTCGCAAAGTCTTCTACTAAGGCGGAATATCGAGCCTTAGCATCTGCCACCTCCGATATTATCTGGCTTCGCTGGCTCCTACAGGAATTTGATGCTAAACAGCTTCACCCAACCAAAGTGTTCTGCGATAACACTTTAGCCATCGCGCTCGCCAAAAATCACGTCTTCCACACCCGCACCAAACATATCGAGATCGATTATCATTTCATAAGCCAGCATATCAAGGAGAAGGAAATAGAAGTGCTCACATAAGCTCAGCTGAACAGCCCGCTGATCTCTTAACTAAATCGCTGGCCGTATCCAGATTCAATGATCTTCGAACCAAGATGACCGTTCTCTCCAGAGACACTCAGCTTGCGGGGGGATGTTAGCCATAACATAGCACATGATCACTAACGGCTCCTGACACTCTCCAACGGCTCTAAAAAGCCACGTTCAAGTACCCATGTGCTCACTCTCCTCCTCCATATATACCTGTAAATTGTATCAGGAGAAAATATGAGAACAACTGAATGAAAATTAGCTCTCGTCTTCTTCCTCTGCGTCTAACTTCCCTGTTTGCCTGCTTGCTCTAGCTTTTCTCGTTTTGCAGGTATTCACATTTTATATCTTTTCTAAAAAAAATGATGCTGAGTTGTTACACCATGGTGATGTGGCTGATTACATGCTGATTTCAACTCTTATTTTCATTAGGCTGAATTATTATGATGCTTGCCGGAAAGTATCTTTGCCATTCTCCTTGTAAAGCTTGAGAATGAGAAGACTTATCAAAGTGCTCATAAGGTATTTGATGATTTGCTTCTTGAGTTGGGATTTCAAACAATATCCCAGCTTATAATTTGTTCTTGATGTGATGATTATTTAGACAAAACTTACAGACATTGCTATCTGTAAGCATCCCAAAAGGGTTTGGCACTTACACTTCCTTTATAAGCCAAATGTATCTAACAAGCAAATACTAGTTCCATTTTTTTTATTTGACTAAAATGCCATTGTTATACTTTATAACTAATTTGGCTATAGCTGCTTTAAGACCTTTATGTATAAAAAATGATTATGCATCATTAGTGAGGCATTTTCTTCGTCAAAGTGAACTGATTTTAACTGCAACAACTTGTCGTAATAACGCATCCCCTCAGTATTTTGTTTAAGGAATTATAAAACACATTGCACAACAACTGAGGTAATGTGCATTAAACTAATCTTCCAAGATTTGCTGCCTCTCAATCTCATTGGCATTTGTTTATTAAACAATTTTCAGAAAAGCTTGTAATGTCATTGATGTTGCAACATTTGTAAGAATTATTGCTGGCGGCTTCAGACAGTTGAATTAAACCTATGAACATATTATTATATATATATATATATATATATATTCCTTAAATATGTCTCTGTTCATAAGATGACTCTCCCTTTGAGAAACACTTGAGCTTGCTCCCATATCATTCACCAGTTGCTACTTCCATTCCAAGATATGCTTTGACATCGGTCTTATAGCTCTTTGTGATTGACTAGCAAAGGTTAGTGACAATGGGAAGTTGAGCAGGAAATAAAAAGCTTAAGGTTTATGATCAAATCTTCATCAAATGCATCCATATACTCTGGAAAATCCTTTTGGCAAGTTTCAATTTCAAACTGATATTGTGATGCGATGTTCTAATTATTTTAATCATTCACAAATCTAATGTCACATTCATCTTTGATCTTAACCCTTTTGCTCTAAAATTACTAGAACAACGCCTTACTTTTGTTTTGATATTAATTTAGCAATTTTATCACATTGCTATTATAGTATGTTTCAACAGTAGACCTAAAAAGGCTTGGTTAGAAAATATTAGAAATGACATTTATTTATTAAATTTAAATAAGAATTTAATTCTTAACATGACACAATAGAAAAAAGAAAAAGATTCATATAGCCGACCCACATAATGAGATAAAGGCTTGATGTTGTTGTTGTTTGTTATTATTGTATTATGATTTTCCTTTAATCAAGTTGTTTTAATTAATTACTATTTTAAAGCAAATTACAAACTTAATTTATCTCTTGTATGTTTATGCTTGATTGTTTCAAAAATCATACAAACATATATATATATATATATATATATATATATATATATATATATATATATATATATATATATATATATATATAACATATAAGATAACTCACCAAAATAAAAAATATAATAATTTGGCTCTTTCGCGGTCTTTTTTTTAATGACTTCCTTACTTCAGCTTCAATGAAGTGTACCTACATCAGCATGTGATTTTCATTCAAATTGTATATCTAATATCATTCGACCTTCATAATTTATTTATCCAAAATGTTAGCATAATTAGATGGCTCGTGCATTCAAATTCATCAACAAAAAATTATCACAACTAATAATATTTATAATTATAATAACATCAATAAGCTTATAAAGGAAAATGTGGTTTACCAATCTCATCTTTTTTTATGATGACAAATATTTTCGGTTGAGCTTTATATTAAATTGAACAAAGTTTGAAAAAAATAATTGTATTTAATTTCTAATTTTTGTAAAATAGTTTTCACCCTCAATTTATGACTCTAATAATAATAATAAGCTAATTAAATAATATAGAGACAATAAAAAAATTAATTTATGAGGGAGAAAATGATGTTTAATTTTAAATTTTAATTTAATAATGTACACAAATAGTGGTGCAAAAACAAGCACATGTACACTAACATGTTTACAAGTATGCCATATGATGTACAAATACAAATGCAAATACAGATGTGTTTACATATGCAAATACTCAATCAAATATGCACTACTCCCCTTTTTGGACATCTCAAAAAGGTGAGTGAGCAATTTTATTAAAAAACAATAAACACATAAAAAATTAGTAATTGGATGTTCACTGATCCGATGTAGGCATAATAGAGGGAGCTAGTTTTACTTCTTCCTCTTCTACATTCCCACCTCTTCCCTGAGCTAGCCTATGCTTCTTACTATATATAATAGGGAATGAATGATCATTAAACAAAGAGGCTAGATGATTAGGTGATTAAGGATAGGTTAATTTTTATTTTGTTTGTAGGACGTATGCAATGGCATGACCAAGTGCTATGTTTTTCTTTTTGCAAGCTTTAGGATTCCTTATATATATAAAGTTTTCTATATGCAGTATCAAAAAGGTTAGCTATGTTGAATTGTGTAGTCAAGCAATAGTTGGTAACAATAGTGAGGCGTTGAGTGCATCGAGTATTATTAATTTTATCACCTATTTTGGGAATTATGCTGTGCAAAGCACATGTAGGATAACACAAGCATTCAACACAAGGCTGATTACTAAAGGCTGGTGATGGCTAATGGATATGTTCTGTAGGTGTCATGTTTATGATGGTCTAGTTGTAATGGAGATTTATGGCTATGTCTGTATGTGATATATATAAATATTCCTGTAAGGATTCATTTGGGATAGCATTTGTACTACTTTTTAAAATGGTTTTTTTGGTACAAAAAATTTTAAATTCAAGAAAATTTTGTACTAAAAGAAATTTTAGAAAGTAAGAAGAAAGCCATCCCAAACGAAGCATAAGCATTGATCGATTATCAATGTTTGTCTCCTATAAATTGATGATTGCATTGGCGGTCCTATCAAAATTTATTCTTAGGTTTGCAAAAATTCATAGAAAATCTCAAACAATATATTAGGAATTAAAGAGTAGTACGCTAAAAAAGGTCATAGGTCTTGCATGATAAATGTTCTTACAATACATTCTTGGAGTTAGTGATTGATGCTTTCCTGTATTGTGCATATGTTACATCACCTTCTTCTCAATGAGAGCTTTCATCCCTTTGTGCACAAGATGAATATCCAACCGCACATAACCTCATACTTGCCATTTTAGAATAAAATTATTATAATAGAAAGCTCTTAGCAAGTGAAAGAAATTCACTTAAGAAGAATGAAATGCTTATGAGAATGTGTCAGTGAAAGAGAGATCCAATCCCTATTTATAAAGTTAGTCTCTATTAGATTATACATTATGATCAAGATCGTACAATATGATCTATAATATGTTAGAGCAGCCCAATGGCTCTGTAATAGTTAGCTTGATTGAGTCCATTATCAAGAATAATAAGTATTGTACCTATGAATTGTTTCCTTTTTATTGTCTCAATGACTATTTTAAATGGCTAGTTTATTAAGTCAAATTGTATAGAGGGATCATACATTTTTTTTTAATGTTTGTCATATAGTTTTTTTTTTAACAGACTATCGACCAAGCTAGATTGTACAGTTCTATGTGTATCATGCTATACAACGTGGACAATATAGTATGAACTTGGTTTTGTAATTTTTTTCATCAATTTAATTTTCTAGTGTTCAGGGGCCTCTAATACATGCACACAAAGTATAAAATAATGATACATAAAACAAAACAAAATTACAAAACACAAACATCCATAACACAAATATAATTACAAACATACACACTTCACTATATGTTATTGGAACCTAAATTTATTACTCCCAATCTATTTCTATGTGCACTAAACCTTTCATAACTAAGTGTATATATATATATATATATATATATATATATATATATATATATATATATATATATATATATATATATATATATATATATATATATATATATATATATATATATATATATATATATATATATATATATATATATATATATATATATATATATATATATATATATATATATATATATATATATATATATATATATATATATATATATATAAAATTAAGTTTTAGTATCGATAAAATGAATCACAACATCAACTTTTAAGCATGTTCTTTTTTAAAGTGATGACTAATATCAATATGATTTGTTCATGAATATTGAATTAATTTTTTTGTGATACAAATAGATTAGTATTCTCAAATAAAATAGGTATGATGTCCATTTGTTGGCCAAAATCAAGAAGTGATGCTTTAATCATAAGACTTGGGCAACACAACTTCCTTCAATAATGTATTTTTCTTTTATAGTGGATAGAGATGTTGGTGGAATTTTGAAAACGTGTTTTGAAAATATGGGTTTTCTTCGGGAATTAAAATTAAATTCTAATTCTAAAATCTAACCATCCCGTTAGAAGAGTATGTCACCTCAAAAGGTGAAAAGAAAATTTCATAACAGTGTTCAGATTTAGAATTACAAAATTCATCTTAAATATTGTGACCGGATGCTAAAGAGAACTTCATATGGCCTCGAAGGGTCAAAATGAGGTTCAACTGAATATCCAGCTACAATATTCAAGAAGTGTGATCATTGATTTCACATCCAAAGTGTTATCAAAGAAAGGTGTATCTCTCCAAAGGAAGAAAATACCACTCGATGATAATTCCTTGATTACGATAATAACGATCACTAGTATTTTCAGTTTTCACAAAGAAATCCAATTGAACTTTAAAAAAAAATCAATTTTTTAAATCAGGTGTGTGTGGTTCTAAATCTCCTACGAGTGCAAGCCCTCGTAGTTAATTATATCGTAGGGAGACAAAGTTTCCTATGAAAACTCTCAATTAAAATAGTGGCAAAATTTTGTCAGTTTTTCTAGGAGTGATATCAAAAAGAGAGGTGAATTTTGAAAATTCAAAAGGGAATGGGTCAAAATTGAGCAGTTATTAGAAAAATCAAGGGAAGAGGAGTAGGGGACACTTTGAGATTCCAAAACCATCCGGAAGTGTCCCAACTTATTCTAAGTGTTGGGCTTTATGTTTTGGATTGAAATGATGTTTAATTAGAGTTGAGCATTTTATTAGAAATTTGGGATTATTTCTTGAAGTTTAGGGTCTTATAATCAAAGATCTGCCCCAAATCCTAAATCTAATTTGGATGCTGGACCACAGTCGTCCGAACCTAACTAATGCAGTGCAAAATCTGGACTTACCCCGACCTGGATTGGGGAGCCAACTAACCACCTAATCGATTTAAAATACATGAGTCCAGTCTTTTTTTGAAAGAGTGGTAGGGACATTTTATTTAAAGGTTTTGGAGAGTTGGGGCCAACATCTAGAGGTTTTCCTAATTGGCCCCTTTGACTTATGTTGGGTGCAAAACGCTAAGGACTAATGCAATTAAAACTTTGACTCTTTTAATTTGTTTCTAATGCAATGCATGCTAGTTGACAACTTCAAATCGAGTATGCTTGAAATTTTAAAAACAGGTTTAGAAAATAATTTTTTAGAAGACTGAGCTTCCCCAGGTCCGGCACCTCGTCCTCATAGGTCAGACTATCCGGACTCTACCCGCAAGCGAGGAAGGGTCTAAAACAAGGAAGGAAGTAATGCAGAAATATGTACGCTACCCCTAAATAAGTTACTTTAAGTTAGTTGAAATTAAGACGAATAGATTAACATTAAGGAGAGTTGTTTACTGATTTTAAAGGGTTGGTTAATAGTTTTATTAGCCTATTAAGGAAATTCTGGAATTTAGGGGAATTAGAAGACTTTGTAGGTTATCCGTATATGTTAACTAAGGGGTCAAAAATTGATTTTTAAAATTAGAGTTAATCTTAAGGGTTTCAGACTTTTAATAAATACTAGACCTAATTATGAGTTGTTAGACAGGTGGCACACTCAATTTGGGATTTTCTATGAAAAGTTATGATTTTTAGAAGTTTTGACCTAGAGTTGACCAAAATGTTGACATTTTGACTTTGACCAGATTTTGGAGGTTTTATATTTTATAAAATACTAAATTTTAATTAGAGTCATTAGACACTGAGTTTGATTGATTAGGAATTTTCTATAATTAGTTATGAATTTTTCAAGTTAAGATATTAACTAGAATTTTTAACTAACTTAATTAAAAGGTCCCTTCTAATGGTTTGAACCCAAATGAATCCTAAACTTATTGAAATCAACCCCTAAGATCAGAGAAGATCCAAGGGGAGATTATCAAGTGTTTAAAGAGTTTTTTTTTTAGCTTTTTAATGATTTTTAATTAATTAATATTAATTAAGCATTGATTTTAATCAAAATTAGATTAAGGTGGATCATAAAGCTAAATTGATGAGATTTAAAATTTTATTGATTAAGGGATAAATTAAAGTCAAATAGAAGCATTTTAAGGAATTTTATGAATTAATGGTGATTTATTAGAATTTTATTAGGGTTAAAGGCCATTTTTAAAGGGGAATACTATGGCTCCTATTTGGTGAACCAAATGAGCTCCAAACCTGATAAAATTTGGACCATGGAATCACCTGATCCCAAGACCTAAATCCACCAAATTTGGGCTCAAGTGGAATACTCTGAGGTGGCTAACCAAACCACCTAAGGCGAACTCTAAGTAACCTTCAAAAAATCCTAGGGAGCTATCCTAAGCTTGGATTGGGGCCAAATCAATGGCTCTAAACTCCCTATCCTACACATCATCATCACACAGGAGATCACAACCTAAATCCCATTGGAAAGGTTTGAATCCCATTTTGAATTTAAGGGTCAACCCAAGACCGTTAAACTTAAAATTAGAGGAAAATGCCCTTGAACATCTTAAACAGGGGAGACAAAATTTGTACATGTCAGGGACATGACCAAATTCAATCTTCCAAAATTCCAGGCCTGGGGGAATTAAAATTAAACAATAATTACAATAATTAAGAAAATGCTCAAACTGAAATTAAACTTAGCACATATACAATCAGGGCTTGGAACCATAAGGCTTTTGTAGATCTCCCTGAGACCTTTCTAATGAGCCTAAGAACACCTAATTTGGCCAAGTGTGCAGGGAGTTATGGATTTTTGAAGTTTCCCTAATTTTCTGTGAAATTTAATCCGGCCATTACACAGTTAGTCGCGCTTTACATGCGGCGCATCACAATTGGGGGGGGGGGGGGGGGGGGGGGTAATCATTGGCGCTAACCATATAACGGTCGGGTTAAATGTAGCCGTTGGATGGTGGATCGGACGGCTGGGATTAAACGAGCTCCGAGACCGCGGGATCTAATCCGCGCCGTTGATTGAAATCAACGGCTGGAATTTCATCTTCAACCTCCTACGCGAGTCCGTGGCCGTGGAGTTTCTCCGACGTGATCCGAGTGATTCTGCCAGTGAACTTCAATGAAATTTCACAGGGAGGATCAGGGGAGGGGAAACCTTCAATCCAACGGTGGAGATCTGTTGGGGTGAAGGTTTCCTTCACACTTGACCGGACTACCTAGCTAGGGAGCTCGGGATGGAGAGATTATCGAAGAGACAGTCTCAACGAATGAGCTTCTCTATCATGAAGCTTCAGGGGATGATGGCAAGCAGATCTCCTTCAGATGTCAGGACTAGAGGACGGTCGGAGGTGCGACTTCGAGCTAGACGCCGAGAGCTTTCACCGGGGTTCGCTCGAATAGGTTGAAGGAATGGCCTGGGAAGCTAGAGGAAGCTACTGGTAGGTCAAAGGAGCTCTAAGGAATGATTCTGAAAGCCAGGGATCGAATCCTGAGGTCTGGGGAGCACTACCCTATTCAACCACCTCCCACGATCTTGGACGGGTAGGATTGAGCTGGAGGGGCTGCGGATTGGTGCCAGGTTGAAGGGGACATCATCCCCAAGGGCTCGTGAGCATCAAGCCGGCGATCCACAGCCTTTGGAAGGCTTTGGGTCAAGATCGGCCTGGGGGGACCATCAAAGCTTGTTCTCCATAGGTTCCGACCGCCGCCAACCGGGGTTTGGGTCGGGTTGAACTGAAAAGAATGATGGAGACATGTTAGAGTCAAGGGTGAGCTCAATTGAGGCTGGGGAGGTTCAAATTGATCTGGTGGCTCAATTGGACCCAAACCTGCTCGGTTTAGGTCGATTTGGGCTCAACCCAGGTCGGGCCAGACCCTGGGCTTGATGTGGGAGGTGGGTCTGGGTCTGGTGCACCCAATATAAGTGGCAATTGGGTTCAATTTGATCTGGATTCAAATATGGCTCAGGTTAATCCAAATCTGCTCGATTCAGGTCAATTTGGGCTCAACCCAGGTCAGGCCAGACCCTGGGCTTGATGTGGGAGATGGATCTGGGTCTGGTGCTCCCAATACAAGTGGCAATTGGGTTCAATTTGATCTGGATTAAAAGATGGGTCGGGTCCATATGGTTTTGGCTACTTTGAGCTAGCCTAAAACCTGACCCAAGTCAGTCCAAGGCATGGGCTAGCTAGAGGAGGTGTGTTGGACCTAGGGCCACCTATTAGAGGCGTTGATCAAGTTCAATTTGGCTTAGGGCAAGAATTGGCTCAATCACAAGTGGTTTTGGACACTTTGGGTTAGCCTAACTCTTGACCCAAGTGGATCCAGAGGCTGAGCTAGTTAAGGGAGATGTATTGGGTCATGTGAGACACAATGGAAGTGTTAGTCAAGTTCAATTTGACTTAGGACAAGAATTGGCTGAATCCCAAGTGATTTTGGACACTTTGGGTTAGCCTAACTCTTAACCCAAATGAGCCCAAGGGCTAGGCTGGTCAAGGGAGGTGCATTGGGTCAAGGGGGATCCAATGACACCTTGATTTGGATTCAATTTGATTAAGGTTGAGAGATGGTTCAAAAGAGACATCTCTTTGGTCACTTGGGTCAAGTCAAAAGGCTAACCCAAGTGAGCACAAAGCTTGAGTCTCCAAGAGGGGTCTCTTGGGTGCCCAAAGAGTCATCCCTTGGGTTCAAAAGGAATTGGAATGATCTTGGTCAAGTTATCTGTGGAATGAGGTGTATGGGCCATTTGGTCAACTTGGTTGACTTGGTTAACCCTTGACTTAGGGCCAAGAGTTGGGTCACTTGAAATCCATTTGATCGTATGAGTCTAATGGGTGAGACATCAAAGTATAGAGAGGTCATTTGGGTCAAAATGACCATTTTGACCCTTAAAGGGGTATTAAGGTCAAAATGGGTTTACTTGGTCAACCAAGTTGGCCCATGGTTGGAATTGAGTCAAAAGGGTTCTAAAAATTAATTGGAAGTACTTGAGAAAGGTTTCAAGGATTGATAATCAAATCAGGTCAAGTCTAGGTCAAAAGTCCAAAAGTCCCCTTAAAGGGCATTTTGGTCATTTTGGCCCTGAGTTAATTTGGAGCCAAATTGAGTCTGGAAGAATGTAGACTATTTTTAAATAAGTAAAAATCAAGATACTGGAGATGGTCAAAGCATTTGGAGAGGGCTCCAAGATTAGATTCCACTAGGTGTAATGTCCAATGGAGTTGATTGTAAATATTTGAAGGTTTTGCAACCTTTGGAATTTGATTACGTTTATGGGGTTAGAGCCCTCCAAATGAGTTCAAATTTGGAGAGTTGACACTAGAGACATGTCATATCAATATGAGATTGATAGACCTTGAATCAGATGTCAAAAGACTGGGTTTCAAGATGATGGAAAAATCACCTAGAAAGGGCTTTAGGACCTAAGTCTTTAGCCTAAGGGTTCTGGGTTTGGATTGAATTAAGATTTGGATTGAGCCTAAGGGCTAGGAACTAGGAAGATCCTTGGATCTAGAACTTAGGGAAGAATTAAAAGTGACCTCATACAAAAATGAGGTCAACAAGGGATAACAAATTTTATTTTCCACTTAAGAAAATAATAAATGTCTAATAAATTGTCATGTTCCTAATGTGCTTTTTAATCAAAAGGTTATCTCACCTTCATACTCATTTCAAACTTATGGCTTATATTGGATGAGAATTGTTCACATAAAGTGTCATTTATTTGTACTATTAGTATATTAGACTTCATTTTGTTAATAAATAATGCAATAACAACAATCCCTTTTACAAATGGCTTATCCAATAAAAATGTGCTATGTCTATTGTACCATACTCTAGGTGTTTGTTTCAATTCATATAATATATATATTTTTTTACTTGTAGACATAATCAGAAAATGTAGTGCTTTCAAATCAAAGGGACTACTCAACATATACATCCACTTTAATCTCTCCATTTAAATATATAATTTTTTTACTTCAATTTGATATAATTTAAATCTTTTAAAATATGTAAATGATAATAACAATCTTATAGCCTCTAATCATACATTTGGGGAAATGTTACTTTTATATTTATTCCTTCTATCTGGCTTTATCTCATTGGTACCATTCTTGCCTTAATTCTCACTATTGATCTATAGTTATTTAATTTATAATTAAATATTTACACTCTAATCATATGATATAGATACTAAGTACCATTCATCATTTCTAGCAAATTGATTTAGTTATTCCTGCATAGTTATAATTCAAAAATTAGTAGCTACAGCCTCATATACACTAGTAGGTTCAGCCATAGAGATAAATGTGGTATGACTAATCTCTTACCCAATGCAATGTCTGGTCTTAACTTTAATAGAAGGATCTTCTATAATCAAGTCTCTAAGGTACCTCGATTCATACCTCTAATCTTTGTTGACCTCATTTTTGTATGGGATCACTAAGACATTTCCCCAGACCTTAGGTCAACCTGAGTTTGACTAATTCAAACCCTTAAACTTTTCTACTTTGAATCAAGCCTCAATTAAACTATGTAAAACTCTTTTGATCACTTCACTCATTGATTTAGACTTGATTAGACCTTTGACCCAATCACTAGTTGACTTGGTCAACTAAGCCCGAGTCTGGTCAACTCAAGCCAACTTGGTTCAATCCCTTGAATCCAATCAAACCTACATATTCAAATCTTCAATCCCATTCCAAATTAGGATTCAAATATATCTAAACACATTTGAAATCAAGTCATGCATGGTTCATTTGACCAAGTCAAGTCATTTTGACTTGGTTAAACCTATTTAAAACCTCTTACATTACCTCAAACTCCAATTGCATGGTTTGACCATCTTTCCATCCAATGAGTGGTGCCACCTTACATGCCACATCAGCTACCTTGACCCTTTGATTGGTTAAATAGTCAATGGAGGGTCAAAGTAACACCCAAATGACTTAAACCCTTCAAATCCATTAAACCCAAATCCCATTCAATGCCAGATGCCAAGACTTCTTCTAAAACATTCTTGAGCTGATTCCAACCATTGGATTAAGATCAAATGACTTAAATTATTTCCATATGCCCTAAAGGGGACAAAATAGCCTTTACACGTAGGATGTCCTATTGTCCTTGATTCCTCATGCTCCTAACAACGGTCAGGCCACGTGGCAGTATCCTAGAAACCTACCAAGTGGATCCTAGCTGCCCATTCAATCCAGGGATGTTTGAATGGGCTAAGAGACCTAAAACATCTCTTATTCTAAACCCTAACTCTCTGTCTCCAGACTCCAACCCCTTCAGCTAAGCTCTATGCTCATTCAAGGCCCTAAGCTTCTCCTCCATATATTCCTATTCCAATCTGACCGGTCAAAGTCACCGGAAACACTCCAGAGAGTTCAAGCTCAAGTTCGTCCAAGCCTCATAAAGCTCGATTTGTATCCCTTCTGGTCGCGAAGTCTTTAGGGGAAATAAGCGTGGACAGACAACAAATTCAGATTTATCTTAATCACGTTAAACTGTCCCTTAACCAAGGTAAAAAGTTTAACCCTAGTTTATGGAACTTAGGCTAAATAGCTTTCGATTCAATGTATCTTAGGCTATAAAATTAATACCCCAGATTTCTTGTTCATGATTTTGTTTTGTGTTAAAAATTTCACTTAAAATAATTGAGTGTATCGAGCAAACGAGTCACAAAACTCGTTATAGGGCTCAACTTACGTAACCCTCCAACTATGTAAGATTTAGACCGTTGATCTTATGATCAACTGTTCGGATATAGCCTTAATGTGCTTCGTCCGACCATGGATCTTATCTAACGGTCATTCATTCCATCCAGCGGCATCTAGGCCCTTGATTTAGACCGCGGGATTAAAATATTGTCGTCTGATCTCTCTCCGCAAGATCATACCGCGGGATCTAATCTGAGATGTTTGTTTCATAATGTGGAAGATCAGACAGCTTGCCACGCCGTCCGATGTAGTTTAAGTGATACTGCGTCCCGCTGTATCATTTTCCCAATCATCAACATCACTGTAATTATTGCACCGCCATCTAATGATTGGTCGCGGTCGAATCCCTCCAATCTGATCACGCCACATGGCATTCTGCTACCGCCGCAGTCGCCACCGCCGCCACCCTTTAAAATTGATTTAAAATTATTTTAAAATCAAATTTAATAACAAAAAAATGTAAAAAATATTATAAATTCATTTAAATAAAAAAATCAAGTTTTAAATATAATAATGTTCAAAACATTATTTCCTTTAATTTAAAATTAAGATTATTTTAGAATATTAGATGTATTTTAAATAATTTCAAAACTTCTATTTTTTAAAATATTTAATTAATTATATATATATATATATATATATATATATATATATATATATATATATATATATATATATATATATATATATATATATATAGATATTCAAACTTATTTTAAAACATTTTAATAAATCAGAAAATATAATTTGAATATTTTAACATTAAGTTCAATTTAAAATATCTAAGATATTTTAAATTATTTTAATTAGTTAAGTAAATATTTAATTATTTAATTAATAGTTAATTAAAATTAATTTCAATATAAATTTAAAGACTTTAAAGCAATATTTCAAATAACCTTAAAATTTCAAAAATATTTAAGAATTAATTCAAATTAATTTAAGAAATATTTTAAATATTAATTAATTTTAAATTAATTTAAATAATATAATTAACCATTAATTTTAAAAATTCAAAATAAATTCAAATAAAGTAAAAAAATGTATAATATATCAAAATTCTTAAAATTTTAAATACTTTGATTTGAATTTAATTTCAGATTTCAAGCATCGATATATTTTGATTAATTTTAAATTTTTAATCATTTCAACACTTAATTAATATTTAATTGAATACTAAATTAAATATTTTAAATATTTTAAAACTTATCAAATGACCAAAGGATCTCTCAAAATATTTTATAATTATTTAATGATATTTTGAAATTATTTTAATAATATTTTGAAATATTAATTTTAAATACTCTATTTTGAAATATATGTATATATTTAAATTTTAAGTATTTTAGAGATCCCTTTGAAATTTTTAACCTTGATTTAGCGAACTTGAATAGAAATTATGGGGAATGATTAGTGTAAAGTTGTACTTCAACTATTCACTAATGAAGATTTTAATCTAAGTTAATCATGTTTAGTCTTTGTATGCTTAGGGTCACACACCACTTAATTTAGGCTCTCCTAGATTTAAGGACTTATGTGATTGTGTGTGTTTACTTATATGTTAAGTTTGAGGGTTAGTTGAAACCTTGATTTAAACCCAT
Organism: Dendrobium huoshanense; assembly: GCA_016618105.1. Lineage (NCBI taxonomy): Eukaryota > Viridiplantae > Streptophyta > Magnoliopsida > Asparagales > Orchidaceae > Dendrobium > Dendrobium huoshanense. The sequence goes on from CM028351.1 coordinate 41,674,897, forward strand.
TTAAACTTAGTGACACCATTAAGGACAATAATTAAGGATTTGTTTAGAGAACTTAGATAAATTCCAACAATTAGGATATACTTCCTTTTGATTTGAAACTTTGAAAATTCAAACATAGTGACACCCTCAGCCTATATAAATTTTCTCACTAATTTTTGAAACCATTAAATCCTTCAATTAATCTAATTAAATTCAAACCCTTAATCAAGCCTTAATTATCATTAAATAATTAAGCTATTTTGGGCTTGTTAGATTTGTCTCTTCGAGCTTCTCTATTCAACTATAAGCTTATCATATTTATATATAATTTGATCACTCAATTAATATTCTAAAGCTTTCAGATTTGTATTAAGTCATCAATTTGAGTCCATTTGGGCAAGATTTGGAGCAATTTTGGTGTCGTCAGGTTCGTCTCATTGAGACACTCAGTTTGACTATAGGCTTGCTGAAATTTGAGTTCAGATGGCCCTATTTTTTATTTTGAAAGTTTCAATTAAGATATGGATCGAGATTCATGCCCGATCAAGTCGATTTTAGAATACTTATTAGTAATAAATAGATAGAATAAAAAAAGGCAACTCTTTATGGAAAGTTTGACTGAAATTTTTCATAGGGATAAAACTAAAATTAATTTCAATTTTTGATGTTGGCTCTTTAACAATATAAAGACACTTAAACAAGGTTTGTGGAGAAAATAAATTTGCATAATTTTTTTGAAGAATTTTCTATTAATTAATGCAACAAAATAAACTTGAATGTTAAAATTTAATATAAATGTTTGTAAATTATCTCCACTAATATTTAAATTTTTAGGATATCTTTGTTTGAAATAATTTGTTCATCATTAATCATGACATATTTTTGCGGGGTTTCTCTCTATTTATTTATTTTATTATGTTTAATATGATGTCAATAAGGGTTTATCGATCAAGTTTGGAATTGAAAAATAACAATGGAACTAAAAATAATAAACTAAAGAAATTCAAAATAAAACAAAATAATGGAACCAATATTTTAACAATCAAACCCGATCGACAAACCAAACTAAATTGGTTCAATTAAATCTTTTTAATTTTATGCAAGCAAAGCACAATGCTACGAAAATGTCTTAATCATGATCATTTTATAAAAGCTTTAAAAAACTTGATTTGATTTAGCTTTAAAAATAATTTTTGGGGATTAATTATTTATATTTAGTGACTTTAATCAAACTCTTTTATGATATATTTATACATATAACATTGAATTCAATAGTTAAATAATTTTTTTTTAATTTAAAATTTTAAAATATGAGTTCATATTAATTTATTATTTATCTAATTAATAGTTCACTTATTAAAACAAATATTAATAATTTTTTTTTGAAATGTAAAAAATAATTTTTATTTTTTCAGCATATTCGAATATTGTAGATGTAAGTAACGGCTATAAGGGCATTTAGGTCAAATGACGACAGCAAGAAAGCCAAACTAATTTATCTATTTAAGAGTGCGACTATGGCAGAGACGACCGAATAGACTCTTTCTTTCTTTTCTGCTTGAAGCTGAAGGTTTTAGGGGAAGGCAGAGTAGCGACTCGGTCTCTCTCTCAGCTCGAATCACGCCGGAAACGATGGTGTGGCTGCTGCGATGAATCGAAGGTGGGTGGGGCCTAGGGTTTGGGTTTTCTCTCAAACTCTCTCAGTCCTCATCGAAGGTCTCGAAGCCGCAACGACGGATTTAGGCGGGGTCCCGCTGGGGCAGGGCCCCCCTCCGAAAGAAAATCTATACATGCACTTGCTTCGGGTGTTTTGGTTCTGGGTCGTTCGATATTCCCTTGCCCTAATACTTCGGCTGTTGGGCCTCAGAAGCTCTCGTGTGGAGCAAGAAGATCGTCTCGTCGCCTCTGTGTTCGGCTTCAGAAGCTCTCGCGCGGCGCACGAAGCTCGTCTTTGTGTTCAGCCTCAGAAAGTCTGGCTCGGCACAAGAAGCTCTTGCTCGTCTCTTCACCTCTGCGCAGGAAGTGGTGGTGATACGAAAAAGGGCGATGGGACTTGTGAAGGGCAGCTTCTCATTCAGAAAAGGTCGGTCAGTTCCCTCACATTCTCTCTCATTTATCCTCCATAAACGAACTAATTTTGAGCTGGAGTTGCTTAAAATGGTTGCTATGCTTGAAGTACATTGTTTTGTTAGTTTGTTAAAAATTGTTCTATGTGCCTTTATGCTTTTGCTGTAAATTTGGTTTTGATTAGTAACGCATGTGCGGGTTGCGTAGTTTCAGTTTAGATGCTTTCTGAAGTTTGGAACGCCGATGTCTCATTTGAAGCTTTTTCTCTGTTTTAGCAATTAGTTTTTTTGTTTAGGTTAAAAAAAATTCCATTTTAGTCTTTAGTTTTTTGTTTAGGTTTAAAAAAAGCTGATGTTTCATTTGAAACCTTTTTCACATTTGAAATTGCTTAGGGATTAAAAAAAAAAGGACACCCCTCTATGAAAATTTTTTGGCTCTGTCACTTGAGTGAGTTTTCTCGGCTTTTCTCTTGGTTCCATTATCAGCTGTTGTTTAGTATACTTAAAATTTGAATTTTTTTAAACCAAATTTTGAATTTAACACAAGCATGTGCTATTCTTTTGCTTTGCTTTTAAAATTCTGGCATATCATAACAGAACCTTAAATTGCATTTGCATAAATAATTATAGAAAAGTTTGTGTTTCTATCATCATTTGAGATTGGTGCTAGAAAGTTAACAAGTGGAAATCATCTTTGTGGGTTTTGTCAGCTTGGTGAATATAATAAAAGCATCATTTATTGAGTAGAAAAATATGAATATTTTTAGTCAACTTCACATTTTAGGCTTTGCGAGATTAGGGACAATGAATTTAATGTTCTAATGAAGTCTTGCTCTTAGATGTAATGTGTCACAAGAGTGGAGATGGTTGGAATTGATCAATAAATAATTATAGAAAAGTTTGTGTTTCTATCATCATTTGAGATCGGTGCTAGAAAGTTAACAAGTGGAAATCTACTTTCTATATGAGAAAGACATTAGAAAGCATTGTGGAATAAACCTATTTTCTGGAAAAAAAATCTATGCATCAAAATGGTCTACTTCATTCAAATTGTATTGATTGTCTCAACCAAAAAAAATGTAGCCCACTTTGCCTATGGTATAGCTTCCCTTTGCCAGCAGCTGCATCTTTTGGGGTTTATTAAAGTTCCAATTTTTGGTTTGGGTTCTCCTTTATCTGATGATGTGATGGACCTATATGAGAAAAACTGTGATACATTTGCTTTACAATATGGTGATTTTTTTTCTCATAACAAGGTATGTTCCTGTAATAGATTTTGCTACAAGATTTTTATTAAGTAAGACGCATTCACAACATATAATGTTATGGATTTTCACACTTTTTACTTGTTTGGATTAGATGTAAAAAATCTTTTAGTAAATGGCGTTTAGCATATTTTCTTATCTAAGAATATTTCTTCATTCTTTGAAAAATTGATGTTGTTCTCTTTCTCTACTCTTTTCATTAGTTTCTGGCATATGTGTATGCTTATTTCTTTGTTGATTAGGTTTGTGTCCTCATAGCTATGTTCATATGTTATTTATCTTTTTTATCATGTATTTCCTCATGTTATGTAATTGCATATATTATGTAATAGAAGAAGTCAATGGAAGGTAGCTACCTAGTCTCAAGAACTTTTTAGGAATCTTTAGAGATACTACAACAATACTTATACCGATTCAAGCAAAAAAGATGCCATATATATGTAAGTTTCTTGCAACTTTAGCGCACATTTTTTAATTGGTGGTTTTTTTTAAGAACAATTACTCTAATGCTTTTTTTTTTTCATCCAATTGATGCTCTTCTAAAATAATTTGAAACTATGAGTTTGAATGTTAATGCGATTGGAGCTTTTGCTTTGACCTTTGAAGCCCACACTTTTCACTTAAGTTTGAAGCTTTTGAAGTTTAAGAAACTTATGCTTTTTTATTTTTAAATACTGTGAATGCATTGAGTCTATACCTCAAGCGAAGTATAACGTTTCTGCCATAATTGGACAGGCATTCAATATTATTGTTTTAACTCATTTTTCAAGGTACTTCAAAAAGTAGTTGTTCACTTTGTTAGGGATATTTTTTCATTTTTAATTTGGATGTATGCTTTAATATATTTTTCTTGTTCTAAAGAGCCATTTTCTTAAAGAAAATCTTTTAATCCAAAAGTAGTTTGCATATCAAATTAACATGAAGGATATTTTTAGCATTATTTGTCACTTTATGTTGTTTCATTAGAACATGGATTTTAATGCATCTTGTTTATTTTGCTTCGAGGGCATTTCTTATTAGCATCAAAGATTTTGTATTAATGTGATGTATATGATGTCTTTGAGCTCATTGAGATTTATTATAAAATATGTTAGTCCATCTATCTTATGAATGCCCATATAGTTGTTTCATGTCATATCTAGATTAGATAAGATATGTAAGTGTGTTGGAACTTTATTGACATATTTTTGATATTTAGTAGGCAATTGAATTTTAGATTCAACTTTACTTGTGCTAATATAAATAGAGAATATTTTTTTGTGTGCCACTTGAATGCTAATTATTGTTCCTCAATGAAAATTTGAATTAATTTGAAACATATATTTAATACTTTTTTTCTACTTTTTATTATTCCTATTTTTTGTTCTTTTTTTATGTTTGTTATTAATACTTTTTAAGTGACAGAATTAACCTATGTAAGCAAGAAAGCATGACAAGACTATTCATATTAGTGTTGATTTGTGCATTGAAGCAAACAAGCATGACATAGTTTTTCATGCTAACAATAATATCATGTACACCTTCATGCCTTCATGATAAAGAACACACTTTGTTTAAATTGACAAGAAAATATGTCTTGCATAAAATAACAAGAAAATATGTTTATAAACTATCATTTAAAAAAGATATTTCATTTAGATTGGTAGCAGTGGCTTTTTTTGTTAGTGATTTATTAACATCATTCTATTGAGAAAAAGTTAATATATCTACTTATAAAATTCATTTATTTCCCTTTAGTTTAGACTTTAGACATACAATATATCACTTTTAGTCAAACAAATGGTTCCTTTATCATTCAACAATGTTAAGATTGTTATGGTCACCATTTTTGAATGTAGTATATGCTTTTGTCGAATCATAAAAGAAAAAATTAACTAGAAGTAGTTTTATTTGTGATAATAAAAAACTATCCTTTGTAGATTTATAATATCCTTGTGTAGTAACACAATTGTGTATGATTTTCATTAATCTATTTTATTTATTTTTTAGTTGAAATTGATGGACATAGTGTGGGAAAGTATTAATTTTTTGAGTTTATTTGATGTGATATTTTAGTCTACTAAAATGTATTCTCTACCATAATTTTGAATTATTCATCATTATCAGTAGCTTTTTTTTTAATTATTTTGACCAATTTTATAATAATCTTCCCTTTATTCTTTTTGTATGCAGCATTAAGTGTCAAGTCTATTTTGTGTATTTATTTTTCTTCATTTTTTTAATTTATTACTATATTTTGTTTTTTTTCTTTCATAATCCTTCCGTAAAAGATTTTATCTTCTTGCATTGTGGTGTATTTTTAGACAAATTTGCTTGCACAATATCTAAAATCATTTGTTATTATATATATTTTTTTATATAAACACTTTTAACTTTTTTATTTCTTCACAATTAATTTTGTCTATTGCTGTCACTTTGTTGCATAATATTCAAATCTATATGACATAGTTGGGCTAATTGTTATTCTATAACATTTGATTTATATTTTTATGAGAATCTATTATAGCACAATACAAATAAGATTGTGTTTTCATTAGCTAATTGGTTTTTACTCTAGAAGTTATTTTCCATTTTATATTTTCTTTATTTAATGTAATAGATTTCTAATTCTTGAATAAGGGATACTGGTCATCATGTAACTTTTATTAAGCCTCCTCCACAATGGAGCATGAACACATATGATTGTTCTTCTCTACTCTTCTTGTTGCTAATTGTTATGTTTAGTGCATCAACTAGTGGTCACAATCTACCAAGTAGCCTGATGGGAACTGAGATAGTTGTTGACATTGATTGGTGCGATATGTATAGTTTACTCTTTAGAGGTAGATCTTTGCCGGTTGCTGAGTATGATTTTCATTAATCTAGTTTATTCACTATTTAGTCTATATTAATGGACCTAGTGTAGGATAGTACTGATTTTTTTAGTTTATTTGATGTGATATTTTACTCTAGGATAATGAATTCTCATCATAATTTTCAATTATTAATTATAACCAGTAGCTTTTTCTTTATTATTTGACTAATTCTATGTAACCTAGACCCTTTATTCTTTTTGTATATAGCATTAAGTGTCAAGTCTATTTTTTTTGCATTTTTTGTGATTTTAATTTCTTATTATATGCTGTTATTTTTCTTTCATTATCCTTCCATAATGATTCTATCTTTTTGAATATTAGTGTAATTTTAGACACGCTTGCCCAATATATAAAATCATTTGTAATATTTATATTAATTTATCGTATGAGTACTTTAACATTTTCATTTCTTCACAATCATCTTTGCCTATTGGTGACTCTTTATCACTTAATACTCAAATTTATATGACATAGTTGGGATAATTGTAGTTTTGTAGCATTTGGCTTATATTTTTTCTGAGAATCTATTATAACTCGATACAAATTAGGCTGTGTTTTCATAACTTAAATTGGTTTTAACTCTAGAAGTTATTTTCTAATTTATAGTGCATCAACTAGGGGGTCGCAATCTACCAAGTAGCCTGATGAGAGCTGAGATAGTTGTTTACATTTATTGACATGGTATGTATTGTTTACTCTTTGGAGGTAGATCTTTGTAGGTTGCTGAGTATGATTTTCATTAATCTAATTTATTTACTATTTTATTCTATATTAATGGACCTAGTGTAGGAAAGTACTGATTTCTTTAGTATATTTGATGTGACATTTTACTCTACGATAATGAATTCTCACCATAATTTTGAATTATTAATCATAATCAGTAGCTTTTTCTTTAATATTTTGATCAATTTTATGAAACCTCTTCCCTTTATTCTTTTTGTATGTAGCATTAAGTTTCAAGTCTATTTTTTGCATTTTTTGTGATTTTAATTATTTATTATATGCTGTTATTTTTCTTTCATTATCCTTCCATAGTGATTCTATCTTCTTGCATATTAGTGTAATTTTAGACGCACTTTCTTCTTTCCCAATATATAAAATCATTTGTTATTATATTTTTGTTAATTTATCATATAAGTACTTTAACTTTTTTATTTTTTCACAATCATCTTTGCCTTCTGGTTACTCTTTATCACCTAATACTCAAATCTACATGACATAGTTGGGCCTATTGTAGTTCTGTAGCATTTGGTTTATGTTTTTTTGAGAATCTATTATAGCTCATTACAAATTAGGTTGTGTTTTTATAAGTTAAATTGGTTTTAACTCTAGAAGTTATTTTCTAATTTATAGTGCATCAACTAGGGGTCGCAATCTAGCAAGTAGCCTCATTGGAGTTGAGATAGTTGTTGACGTTGATCGATGCGATATGTATAGTCTTTAGAATTTGATCTTTGTAGGTTGCTGAGTATGATTTCCATTAATCTAATTTATTCACAATTTAGTCTATATTAACGGACCAAGTGTAGGAAAGTACTGATTTCTTGAATTTATTTGATGTGATATTTTACTCTACGATAATGAATTCTCGTCATAATTTTGAATTATTATTCATAATCAATAGCTTTTCATTTATTATTTTTGCCAAGTTTATGAAACCTCTTCCCTTTATTCTTTTTGTATGTAACATTAAGTGTCAAGTCTATTTTTTGTATTCCTTTTGTGATTTTAATTTTTTACTATATGTTGTTATTTTTCTTTCATTTTCCTTCCATAGTGATTCTATCTTCTTGCATATTAGTGTAATTTTATACACACTTGCTTGCCCAATATATAAAATCAATTGTTATAATATTTTTATTAATTTATCATATAAGTACTTTAACTTTTTTATTTCTTCTCAATCATCTTTGGGTATTGGTGACTCTTTGTGAAACCTCTTTCCTTTATTCTTTTTGTATGTAACATTAATTGTCAAGTATATTTTTTGTATTCCTTTTGTGATTTTAATTTTTTACTATATGTTGTTATTTTTCTTTCATTTTGCTTCCATAGTTATTCTATCTTCTTGCATATTAGTTTAATTTTAGACTCACTTGCTTGCCCAATATATAAAATCAATTGTTATTATATTTTTATTAATTTATCATATAAGTACTTTAACTTTTTTATTTCTTCACAATCATCTTTGGGTATTGGTGACTCTTTGTCACCTAATACTCAAATTTATATGACATAGTTGGGCTAATTGTAGTTCTATAGCATTTGGTTTATGTTTTTCTGAGAATCTATTATAACTCAATACAAATTATGTTGTGTTTTTATAACATAAATTGATTATAACTCTAAAAGTTATTTTCTAATTTATCTTTTTGTTATTTAATGTAATTGATTCACAATACTTGATCATATTTTTTGATAAACTTTGATATTTTAACAACTTTGAGTCATAAATTTAAAGCTTTAAATCATTAAAATATAATATTTAATAAAGGTTAACTTGGTTCATAAAGGGTTAATTTAAAAACTATTTTATTATTTGATTTGCAAGAAATGTCTTAGGTTTACTTGAGTTTACAAAGATAGTTTTTAGCTTTTAGTATCTAAGGCATAATGAATCCTATTCATATTCATTAGGAAGTGATTTTAATCTTGTTCATATTCTTTTAGTTTGGAATGTGCTTTACCCAAAATGATCTTTGTTAGTGACATATTTTTTTAGGAGTTGCTTCTAGCTGGGCATTTGAAATGTTTGGATGCTATATGCAACTCAACACTAAACTGTACCTTGAAATGACTGGCTATAATGTTGTACTCAATTAATGGAAGAATAATAAAATATTATTTGTTTACAAGCAACTAAATGGATATGGAAAAAAATTCAAACAAAAGTTAGAAGTTATTGTATGGTGGAAAGCTTGATAATAAGAATTGAGCAATGATAGTATTATATAGATCCTTGAAATTTAAAATTGTTGAGTGATTAAAATTATTTGCTTTTAAGATAATTATCATAATAATATTATAATATGGGTAGTGCTTATGCTTATGTTCTATTAGAAAAAAGTTTCAAATATTAGTTTTGGGAAGAGTTGGATGAATTGCTAATATGCGTTTGCTTAAGGAAGAAAGAGTTTTGTTTGACTTAAAAAAATATAGGTATTCTAGTAAGATAAGCTATGATAGGATTCATTATGGATATTGATTTAGGCAAAGAAATGCAAAATATTTGATATCACAATAGCCTATGATCTTTAAATACTTTAAGAAATGATAAGAATAATAATTTTCAACTAGTTTTACTAATTAGAGCCATCAAATCATAGATCAAATTTTTTTAAGAGAATGTTTTTCTATAAAGATTATATGATAATTTTAGAAGGATTTAAATAGTAAATATATAATAGTAGTTATGAATGTATATCTTAGTATTAAGAAAACAATCAAAATAATTAATTGCTCTAGAATAACTTGGTTGAATTTAAAATGTGCAATATTGTTAAATTTTCAAGACCTGTTACTTAGTGAGGCAAATTGATATTCTATAATTTAACCATACTTATTATTCAATATGATAACTAATTCTGTTAAGAAATTATCTTATAAATCATAAGAGTCTATAAATAGATGATAGACTAAAAGAGAGATTGGTGATGAGAGTGAGAAGGTTTAAAGATTTTTAATAAATAGATGGTAGACTAAAAGTGTTATTGGTGATGAGAGTGAGAAGGTTTAAACATGTTCTTGAAAAATAAATATTCTTTTAGAATGTGTTAAAAAAATATAATTTTAGGATGATGATGATAATAATAAAATTTTAAAATTTAAATCTTGAAATGAGTATATCATGCAAAATAAAAGTATTCAATATTTTTATTTATAGCAAATCTGATTATAAATAAGATGGAAAATGAAATATAAAGTAGCCAAGTGATAAAAGGTTTAAAGATGTAGGGATTTGATTATTGGATAGTAAAAGAAGTATTGATAATTAAAAGAAGTTTGACAAAAAATGAGAATGTTAATGTATATACATGAAAAACATTAAGAGGGATAAACTAAGAAATTGTTATATTAAAGAAATAATTAGTGATATATATTAAATATATTAATGTCATTGAACATAAACTTATACAATTAGTATATATACAATAAAATATAGAATATACACCCAGTAGATGAGTATATAAATTATATTTGAGGTTTATTAAAGTGAATGGGTTGACCTTAACATGGATAGAAGTGGTTTAAAATGATTTGCAAAGACTAGATTTAATGCTTCAAGCAACACTCAATTGGAGTGAATAAAAAATGCTTATTTATAGATAATTAGAATAAAGCTCTAATAATATTAAGGTGCATCTATGGAAAGCTTGAGAGGGATAAATTAATAAATTATTGTATTAACATAGAGGACATCTATTCAGAATGCACAATAAAAGATAGACAATATATCCATTAGAAGAATATTATATTTGAGGATTAGGAATGTGAAGGGGTTGACAACATGACATGGATATAAGTTGTTTTAAAATAGTTTGTGAAGTGTAGATTTAGTGCTTTATGTTATACCTTTCTAGAGTGAATAGAAAATATTGATTCATAAATACTTGGAATAAAGTGAATGATGATGAAATGGTCAATTAAAATACAACTAAATTTATTTTCATAGAATATTCAAATGTGGGTGAGTTGTTATTCTTTGTTCTTAACTATTATTGGCATGCATTATATTTCTGATAGGATTTCACTTTCTTTGTTTTTTTTTAATTCTATGATTTTTAATTTTTCATTCTTGGCCATATTTGGATGGCTTTTTTGTATCCGTAGAACATTATTATTGCCTTTGGTGTCTTTTCTCATTTCCAGTTAGTTGGTTTAGGCATACATATACAATGAGAAATAATTTGCCCATTAGACCTACTCTGACATTCATATAAGTTGTCCATATAGAATTGCACAAAATAACTTTTATACTTCATTCAATACTCAACATGAATAGCTTTGGCAACACAAAATAGCTTTGGAAAGTTATTTCAAACACATTTTTACATGAGTAGAGGTAAAAGTGTTTCATACCTAATAATCAATTCTTTTGTTAAATAGCACATCTCCCTTCATAAATTGCCTTTAGAAATATTATAAAGAGATGAAACTAGTGAAAAAAACTTATCAAAGTCTTTGCTATCATTTTTGAAACAAGTAGATTTCTCTCTATTGCTTAGTTTATAAGAAATTTCAGGGAGATTTGAAGGTGTGAAAATGACTATTATTGGCATGAAATGTTTATTTTCTTGGGAAAAGAAGAATTGGGTTTATTTTCCTAATCCCTTTCTTTTTTTGGCTGAATAGAATAATTAGGTATTTTTTAACCCCTTTTCTTTATTGTTTTTTATTTATTGAATTAAAAACTTAGAATGTTTGACAGTAGAACCTTATAGGTCCAATTCAACAAACGTGATAGCAAGAACAAGTTAAGAATAAGTGGAGGTGATAGCAAGAATATATTACATTAGTATAAAATTCGAATTTGGTGCTATTTTAGCCTACAAATATTTCACTTTTAGGATTATTAATATGAATTACATTTTAGAAATGACCTGTAAATTATTAAATATATCACATTTTAGCATCAATAATTTATATAGTAGAAATAATAGGAAAATCATCTGTAGGATACGCTTGTAGGAAACAAGAGCAAAAAATATTGCAATTTGAGGATTATTAATATAAATTACGTTTTAAAAATGACCTATAAATTATTGAATTGATCACATTTTAGCATCATATTTTATATAATAGAAATAATAGGAAAATCTTCTGTATGATACGCTTGTAAGAAACAAGTATCCATTGCTAAAATTTAATTTCATCACTTTGCAAAATAGAATTTGAGAAGAACTAGGAAAGAAAACTAGAATCAAGCTTATTTAATTGATAATAGATGAAGGGACACAATAAGTTACAATGGATCTTCTATTGGAGAGAAAGATCCGGCTCTCCCAAATCTCTAGATGTTACTAGAGCCCAAGCTAAAACCAAGAACCAGGAAAATACAACAAAACAGAGATAAGCAAACCTAACCATAGCCTCCAAACATACTTAAGCATACAAAATTTGGTCAATTCCCATAACAGTCCATTCTATTTGAATTTTTCCTCCGAAATCCTCCTTCATTTCCTCTTAATCAAGCAATTGGATCCCCACCATCAAGGGTGGAAAGCATGGAGGGCGGAACTTCCTTGTTACGCCTCTTATAAGATTAGACCTGTCATTGGATCGGTCTATTAATACTCCCCTCCCAAAAAGCTACTTTGTCCTTAAGGTGGAAGGAGGGAAATTAATGCTTCACCCTCTCATGTGGTTCCCATGTGGCATCATAGTTAGTTAAGTTCTTTCACTTAATCAACATTTCCTTGGACTTTCCCTCTCCTTAACGAACCCCTGTAAGATCATGTGGTTCCAAAACCACCTCCATGGTAGTTCTAAACTAGTTGCATGATCCTCCACTGCTCTCCTCAACTGTGATACATGGAACACTTGGTGTATGGAAGCCGTCAGGGTTAAATTCAAGTAATAAGCCACTGCTCTAATCCTCTCTAATACCATATAAGGGCCAAAGTACCCTGAGGCTAACTTCTCATTTCTTCAGTTGGCTACTGTCCTCTGTCTGTTGGGTCTCAGCTTTAAGAATGCCCTATCCTCAATGATAAACTAGATGTCCTTACTGTGTTCATCTACCTGCTTCTGAAGCAAAACATCGCAGGTATGTCTCCAAGCCCCTATTTACTTCTTCTATTTGCCCGTCTATCTGTGGGTTATAAGCGGTGCTTCTCTTCAGTACTGTTCCCTATAGCCTAAACACCTCCCTTCAAAAATGACTGAGGAACACCTTATCTTTGTTAGATACTACAGACTTTGATATCCCATTTAACCTGACCACATCCTTGATGAATGATGCCGCTATCATCACTTTGGATGTCATAGGGGATGAACTGAGTGTATCCCAATCTGTCAACGACTGCCAAAATTATAGTAAACCCTTGTAATTGTGGTAACCCATCAATAAAGCCCATGATGACCTCCTCCCACACCCTGTCTAGTAGTTCTAGGGGTTGAAGTAACCCTCCCCCCCTGAGCCAATGCCATGTGCTTGTTCTGCTGTGCATCCTTTTCCAATACAACTTCATTGCCAATCTCTTGTATGTTTTTCGTACTCTAGAATGTCCTCCCATAGCGCTCCTGTGGAACTCTTGCAATAGCTGTGGGGTATAAACTGAGGTCCATGGCATCGTAAACCTTTCATAGTATAACATTTTCTCCTCTAAAGAGTAGTCCGGGTGACTGTTCTCATCCTTTAAAATATCTGCTTTAATTTTTCCCAACTCATCATCCTGTATACTCTCCTCTATGATCGCCTCCCAATCCATCATCATTGGTATCGACATAGCTAACTCCTAGAGCTCCCCCATGCTTTTGGACAAGGCATCCACCACCGCCGCCTTGTTCTCCAATCTTGGACAATAATGAATCTCAAAATTATAGCTTAATATTATATTTGACAACCAACTCGTAATACCCCTGCTGTGTCCTAAAAGCAATCTTCAGGATATCCTTCTCCCTTATCCTTATCTGATGTTATCCCGTCTTCAGATCCACCTTGGTGAACACTACTGCTCCATACAACTCATCCAATAGTTCATCAATCACCGACAGTATGGAAAACTTGTCTGGTACAATCTCCTTATTCAAAGCCTGGTAATCAACATAGAATCTCCAGCTCTCACCCTTCTTCTTGAATAACAAGATTGTGCTAGAAAAAGGATTCAAACTTAGTATGATAATTCCCTCCTCCAACATCTAATCAGCTTCTCTATCTCGTCCTTCTGAATTTGAGGGTAGTGATAAGCTAGAACACTAATCAGTGACACCCAAATCTCTATGTCTCATACCAATTTTTTAGGATATGCTTGTAGGAAACAAGAGTCTCCCCTCCTGAAATTTAATTTTAGTATTTTACAAAATAGAACTTGAGAAGAACTTGGAAGAAAAACCAGAATTGAACTTCTTTAATTGATAAAAGATGAAGGAACACAACAAGATATAATGGATCTTCTATTGGAGAGGAAGATCCGGCTCTCCCAAATCAAGGAGTGTACGGCTCGAGCTCGACTCATGAACGAACTCGTGAGTCGAGCGTATCGAGCCACGAGCTCGAGCTCAAGCTCACACTTGAGCTTGATTAGAATTGGCTTGCAAGGCTGCTCGAATCACTATTTTTATAATATTCTTTTATTTTTTTAAATTTGAATATTATTAAAAATTAACAATAAATATTTTTTTAAAAAATCTCACATAAATATTGAATTCTACATTTGAGGCGGACAATCGACTGTGCGATGCTCAAAAGGTCGCAGGAGGCGGATGACTCGCATGAGGCCGACCATGCAAGGTTTGAGGCAGACACTCATGTTAGACTTCGCAGATTATGCGTGGATGACAATTAGGCCGCACATGAAAGATGACTGGACCACAAAATTCGACGTAGGCTCACAAGCAAGCTTGAGCTCGTTTACAGTGGGTCGACCTGAGCTCGAGCTCACCTTTTGAGTTTGACTCGAGCATTAGCTCAAGTTCGAGCTAATTTTCTAATTGACATGCCGAGTTTGATAAGGACACTAGCCGAATCAACTTGACTCGTTTACACCCCTACCCAAATCTTTTGACGTCGCTAGAGTTGAAGGAGAAATCAAGAACCAAGAAATTATAGCAAAACAGAGATAGAAAAACCTAACTCTAGCCTCCAAACATTAGGTCAAATCCTAAAATAGCCCCTTCTATTTGAATTTTCCCTACTAAATCCTCCTTAATTTCCTCTTAATCAAGCTAGTTGACCCCACCATTGAGGGTTGCAGGAATGGGAGGTGGAACTTCCCTGTTCCTCTTATAAAATTGGGCCGGTTTGACCGGTCTATCATTATCTTTTGTTCTTTGATTGTATTTATGCAATTTTTGATAGGTGACAGAAGATTTGAGATTTATTTTCTATGAAAAGTTAATTGATAGTTTTCTTTTTTATGCATGCTTTAATATAATTTTCATTAGATGCAACTTGACGTAGGCATGATTAAACATATGCCTTTGACATGTTTATATGCAATTTAGGGAATATCTATACCTTGAGAAAAAAATGAATATTTTCATTATAGAGGTTCCATGAATGCAAAGTTTGCTTAGAGATATTCAATGTGAATTAGAGAGTGTCATCTCAGATGGTTTGGTGACATAAAGCATCGACCCTTCGTTGACTTGGTTAGAAAAGTAAAATGTATTAGATACGACCCATGTTAAGAAATGTAGACGTAGACATAAAAAACTTTTTTAGAAAGTATTAGAAATGATATTTTTTATTATATTTAAATGAGAATGACTCTTAATAGGACAATGAAGAAAAATGACTCACGAAGCTGACCCCACTATGGGATAAAAGCTTGATATTGATGTTGTTATTGTATATTTCTCGTCATTGAGACTAACAAGATTGTTTCAATTCTTTGTTGCATGCGCACAAGGATCTCAAAACATCATTTTTGACGCCTGGGTGCAAAGTTGCTGACGATTATGGGATTATGCTAATAACAGTGTTGGGATTATCAGACATCTATAGTCCTATTATTGCTTTGTGCGTTAACTCGATCCAATAGATGCTGCAAGTGATGATTGACCAATATTTTAAACTAACTTTATGACTTGAGTACTAATGATTGGAACAAAATATTCTGGATAAACCACAAGTAGTTTTTAACCTATTTGTTTTTAAGCATGCTAGGAACTTGTCATGATTTTAACGAGCTATAGTTGCAAATTTTTAGCAGTAAATTTATAAGAATTAGTGGCTGGTATCTCAGATTTACTCGAACCAGGACATTTATTTCAAATGAGAAGCATGTAGTTCTAGAAGAGCTCATTGTTAGCATTATCTGAGTGCTATTTAATTGGATATCCCTATGGTGGTTTGGTAACTTAGGTTGGGTTAAGAAAATTTCTTGAGGAGCTTTCATTTTTGGAATTGAAATATTCTTTTCTCTATAACGAACATGGATGGGTTTTTGCCATTATATCGATTCATTTGCCTCAAATAGTGCGCATTAGTATAACGATGATAATGGTAATGGTGTTGAATGCTGGTTTCATTTTCTAGGAGCATGGTTGCTTCTGGTTTTTCTTCCTAACTCTCATTCAGAGTTACATAAAGCAAAGTTAGATGTAATTATGACTTGGAAGTTATATTACCTATATTGATTTTTAATGTATTTTGTTTTTGTTATTATTTTTGCTTGCCTGTGTCTCTTCTAAATTATTCTGTATGTAGGAGACTGCTGTGGGGATCAATATTGAATGGGGATTATTGTGGCCAGTATATCAGAAGACAGTGGTGAACTCCATTACAGGTTTATTGTGGCTCTTTTTATTAATGATTTGCTTATGATTTTACTAATTTTATTATGTGATTCATTTATGACTCATCTGAAAATGTGCACTTGAATGGTGTTGCTATTTTAATCTGTTGCTGCGTTGGTTCTTGTTGTCCTTATTATCATAAGGATAACATGAACCCAAGATATAATGTATGTGTTTTCAATTTTAGATCTTGCAAATTGAATACTTGAGATATAATTTATAGATTCTTCACTGGTCACACAAAGAATCCTGATGGAAGTGTTCAATTTATTAAGGGGTATACAAGGGTGAAAGATGCTATAGATGGAGCTGTTAAAATTTTGACTGTTGCGGTATGTATCTATATGACTTTCTTGGAAGCATCTCTCCTAAAAGCACTTATCTTTTATGTTAAGGGGGTGGATAATGCACTTTGTGGCACTATCCTAGATTAATCCATTTTTTCCTTTTGGTTAGGATTTTTCTTTTCCTTAAGATTAAAATTCTAGTGGCGGATAACATCCTTCGTTGCACCATCCTAGTTTTAATCCAATTATCTTTCCATTTAGGATATGATTCTTCATTTTCTTAGGATTAGACGTGTTATTGGTGGACAATGTAATTCATGGCACCATCCTAATTTAATCTAAAATTCTTTTCCTTTATGTTAGGATTCTTCCTTTTCGTAGGATTAGACATGCTAGTTGTGTACAATGCCCTTCATAGCATCATACTTGTTTAATCCATTTTTTCTTTTCATTTAGGTTAGGATTCTTTCGTTCCTTAGGATTAAACGAGCAAGTGGTGGATAACACCCTTTGTGACACCATAATAATTTAATCAAATTTTCTTTTTCTTTAGGTTAGGATTCTTCTTTTCTATAGGATTAGACGTGCTAGTGGTGCCTAAAAACCTTCGTAGCACCATCCTAGTTTTAATACAATTTTCTTTTCCTTTAGGTTAGCATTTTATCTTTCCATAGAATTATGTGCTAGTGGTGGATAATGCCCTTCGGGGCTCCATCCTATTTAAATCCAGTTCTTTTTTTTTAGGTTGACACTCTTCCTTTTCTAAGGATTAGATTTTCAGGTGGTGGATAACACTCTTCGTGTCACCATCATAGTTTAATCCAATTTTATTTTCTTTAGGTTTGTATTCTACCTTTCCATTGGATTTGACATTCTAGGGGTGTATAATGCTCTTCGTGGGATCATCCTAGTTTAATCCAATTTTCTTTTCCTATAGATTAGGATTTTACCTTTCCTTAGGATTAAAAGTGTTAGTGGTGAATAACGCCCTTCGTGGCACGATCTTAATTTTAATCTAGCTTCTTATCTTTTAGGTTTGGATTCTTCATTTTCTTAGGATTAAACGTGCGAGTAGTGGGTAACGCCCTTTGTAGAATCATTCTAGTTTAATTCAGTTTTCTTTATCTTTAGGTTAGGATTCTTCCTTTCCGTAGGATTAGACATGTTTTTCATGTACAATGCCCTTCGTGGCACCATAAAACTTTAATCTAGTTTTCGTTTCATTTAGTTAGGATTCTTCTTTTCCATAGGATTTTACATGCTAGTGCTAGACAATGCCTTTTGTGGAACCATCCTAGTTTAATCCAGTTTTTTTTCCTTTATGTTAGAATTCTTCATTTCCTTAGGATTTGACATATTAGTGATGGACTGCCCTTCATCCTAGTGGTGAATAACGCCTTTTGTGGCACCATCCTAGTTTAATCCAGTTTTCATTTCCTTTTGGTTAGCATTATTCTTTTCATAAGAATTAGACGTGCAAGTGGTGAATAATGCCCTTCATTGCACCATCTAGTTTAATCCAAATTTCATTTCCTTTAGGTTAGGATTCTTCCTTTCCTTAGGATTAGACGTGCTAGTGTTAGATAATGCTCTTCGTGGCCCCATCATATTTTAACCCAGTTTTCATTTCCTTTAGGTTAGGATTCTTCCTTTTCTTCGGATATGATGTGAAAGTTCGCTAGGGATGTTAAGCCCTATAGAATTGGCCCAAGCTAACCAAGAATTGGTATTTTAAAAATTTCTTTTAACAAAGAATAAAAAACATAAAGCAAAATCACACCACAAAAAAAAAGTGGAATTAAGAGTGCGGAAGCAAAAAATAAGAACGTAGAAATTTATAGTGGTTCGGTCAACTCGACCTACGTCCACTCCTTGGAAGCACCCTTCAAGTATTGCACTACAAAACGTGACTCTCCTTTAGCCCCCACGGCTAGACGGAGAAGCCCTCACAAGAACCTCCTTTTTGCCACCCCGGTAAGGCAGAGAACCTACCTCCTTTTGCTTCCTCCTGAAGCTGGCAGAGAACCACAACCAAAACCTAACTCCTTACCTCTACCGACCCTTCCACGGACGAGAAACTCTAGATGAAGAACAAGCAGAGCGATCCTTGAAGCAACCCTTGTGAATCCTCTCACAAGCTCCCCCTCACAAGATCCTCTCTCTCTCCCTCTCTCTCTTTCTCTCCTCAAGATCTTCTCAGGTCAAGGCAGCAGCCAAAAGTTTTTTAAAAATGTTGAACATGAGCTCTTAAATAGAAGAGCTTCAAAGGAGCTCATTAATTGCAAGTTGTCGACTTTATCGTCCAGGCCGATATGGACATCGGCCTGGCCGATCAGTACAAAATTTAGAAGATCGGCCAGAGCATCGCCCTGGATACACTCCTTGACAATGGAAATTTGGCTTGATCATCCAGGCCGATCTCACGATCGTCCTAGCCGATCAGTTCAAATCAGAGGAAAATCGTCCTGAGAATAACCCTGGATACGAGCTGGCCGATATTTATCATCCTGAAGTAACTTAAGATTTTTGACTGGATCATCCTGGCCGATCCTGCGATCGTCCAGTACGATATGATCGTATCAATCATCCTTAATTACTCCCTTGATTTCCTGATCAATTAAGGCATAATTTGTGAATATCGTCCAGGCCCATAAAGGATCGTCCTGGCCGATAATTTAAAAATACAGTATACCTTAATTGTCTATGGTGACAACTTCTTTCTGTTTTGAGAATATCGTCTTGGCCGATACACGTATCGTCCAGGCCGATATGTTAATGACGGCTGTCTTAAATAAGAATCTTTATTTAGACTTTCTGTTTTAAGCCTGATCATTCAGGTCGATAAAAAAATCGTCCTGACCGATATGAGTAAAAATAGAAATTCTAAGTCTCTCAAGTGTGTGCGTGAAGGGTTACTTAGCATCAGTCTCTTTGATCATTACAAGTAGACTCAAGAAGTGAAAAACAAAAGTATAGACTAACTCAAACCTAAACCTACGCAATCCTGAAATGGCTTCGTCTTGTTCGTCCGATATTCGATTCCTGAAACGTTAGAAGCAACAAGCAGTCCAAGAGAAATAGTGTTTGTCAATCATCAAAATATAAGGCATAAAAATAGATTTGCAACAATCTCTCCCTTTTTGATGATGGTAAACACAAGTAGGAAAAAAATCCAAAAAAGTCCTATAGAATTTCAAAGTTTCAACAACTTTTCCTACCACATCCTACTCCCTCTTTTGTCATCACAAAAAGAGGGTCCAGATACAAAAGAAAAAACAAACAAAGACTAAAAAGCAAACTACAAAAAAGCAGGAAATAAACAACAGAAAGTACAGACTAAAAGAACGGGGATCCTGATCATCTGATGGAGGTGGTGGAGGTGGCTGCTGAAAGTATGGTTAATGCGAAGGTTTGCGAAAAACTCTCGAAGAAACTCGGTATTGAAATGGATAGCAAGAGACAAAATGAATCAAAGGGAGGTGTGAGCGAAAAGATCCTTTACCGGGTATGAGATGTGGGCAGAATTGATGATTCTGGAGATAGTTATCCCACACTCTTTGTAATGATGGTAGGCGGCTTCATCTTCTGCTTCCCTGAAATGAGGGTCAATCATAGCCCTCGAAGAACTCCCAGAAGTTTGTCGGACACGTTTCCCACCAGCCATAGAGAGGAGTTAGCAAGAAAACACAATAGGAGAAAGGGTGGAGAGTGAAAAACCATGGCTGGAACGGCCATAATTTAAAGAAACGGCCATATCGTCCTGGTCGATCGCAGAATCATTCAGGCCGATATGGCTCAATAATTACGTATATGCCGATTAGTCAAAAAAGTGGTCCGATCGTTCGGGCCGATCAGATATCGGCCAGGACGATTAGACACAGGTGATCGTCCCGAGGAGTCAGGCCGGATGACCGTTGAAAAAGCAGATCGTCCAGGCCGATTAGGTGTATCGTCCAGGACGATGCACAATAATTGATCGTACCGGCCGAAGTTAAAACGTTTTAAATCACTACCACGTGTATCGTCCAGGACGAACAGTGGATCGGCCCGGCCGATTGTCCAATAATGGATCTTCCAGGGCCAAATTTAAAGATTTAAATGTGCTGACACGTGGATCGTCCAGGACGATCCAGTATATCGGCCAGGACGATGCACAAAAATTACATCGGCCAGACAAAATATTCTATCGGCCAAGACTATCATCAAGATTGCAACATAGTTCGATCATATCGTCCAGGACGATATAGGATCGTCCAGGATGATATAGGATCGTCCAGGACGATAAGTTACAGCAAGCACAGAAAAGTTCAGCAGATGGATTTTGAAGAGAATTTGCCTTTCGTCCAGGACGATAAAGGTATCGGCCAGGACGATAAAGGTATCGGCCAGGACGATGTGACTAGAATTTGAAACATAAAGAAGATGGTGATGATCAAGGCCCTCAAAAATAAAACAAAAGAAAAACAATCAGAAAAACACAGTAAAAGAAAAGCAAAAACACAAAAAAAATAAAAAAATGAATATTTTTGAATTTTAATTTTTCTAATTTTTTTTGTTTTATGGAGGCATCATATGAGAAATTTTCAAAAAAGTTAAACTTTTAGAGTTCCATAAGATCAAGTAGTTTAGCTAATCCTAAATTAGACGTTTTTTATGGTATAAAATTTCTTTTGAAAAAAAAAACAATAATGCATAACTCATAATAAAGCTAATTGGGCAAAAAGAAGATTCAATCAAACTTATTTACAAAAACCATCTCATAAATAATAAAACAAAGTACTTCTCAATCATGGAATTTGAAATCAAGCCTTTGAATTCATCAAATAGTCAATGAGTTCTCTAAGTTTTAAAAGTTTCGAAAAGAGGGGATAGCTTGCTCTTAGTGGGCTCATTTTATGCCACTTGAATCTTTGATTGGCTCTTTGAGCATCTTTTGATTTTTGATACACAATTATGTATAATTTTCTTTTTTTAATTTGGCGTCATTGGCCTCTTTCCTTTTTAATTCTTGCAAGCTAAAAGCTCTTTTGCAAACTCTTAAAAGAAGCTCAGTTGTGAGTATATTCTCCAAATATTAGAGAATAGGAGTTCTCTCTCTAACATAGGGAAGAATAAGTCACAAAACAAAATCAAAAGCATGTGATAAAAGAAATGGCAAGATTTTAAATAACTCGAAAGATAAGTAAGAGCTTTGGATATTATGAATAAGATAGAATATTGTAGCAAGATAGAAAGAATCTTAGTTTCAAAAACCATTGGCTAAAATGAGTTAGACTTGTTTAGAGAAGAAAAATTATACAACTAAATAAGGTCAGAAGGAGGAAAACTATCCACGGTGTTTCTCCCTTTAACTAAATTTAGAAAAGTTAAACACAATCTTCAAAACTTCAAAATCTAAAATCTTAAAAAGATTCAACATATGGAAGGACAATTTTTTTAAAAACAAAGTGAAGTCAAAACACAAAAAAAAAAAAACCAACAAAGCAGAAATAAAACACACTGAAACAAAACAAATTTCAAGAAATTATTGAAGCAGCAGGTTTGAGCATGAATGAGCTGCGAGCCTTCATATGTCCAGTTATCCTATGCCCCAACGAGGTCTTTGGTGAGAGCACTCCTGCAAAACTCAACAACAGTCAGATTTAGGAACCCAAATAGGTTTGGGCTCCTTCTTAGGAAAAGTGGAATGCAATGCAGGTAAGGTATGTTGTGAATTATGCATCTTAGGTCTCCACACCCAATATGTACTACGGTGAATGGTGCAAGTGTGTGAGATGTGTCATAGCATGCCATATGAAAAACATCTAACTCTAGGAAAGGGATTTCTTAAGTGGTTTGAGTTATAATGCCTCTTCCTAGGTTTTGACAATTAATCAAAAGTAGATGTCATCCTAGTTTTCTTACATGCTTCTAAATCATTTTGGATCTTCAAATTAGTGCTTTTTAAAACTTCATTTTCAGTCCTCAAATTTTTCACACTCTCTTTAGATTTCTTAAGATCAGATTTAAGTGAGGTGTGTGAAACTTTTAATGCATTATTTTCATCAATTAATTCCAAATATTTTTTTTTTAAATCATCAAATTCATCAAGAAGAGCCATGTGATTTGAATCAATCATTGCATGATCTTTGAGAAAAACTTCATGCTCTTTTTGTAAATTCAAAAGTTCTACTTTTAAGCTAGCATGTGTCTTCATAAGTTTTTTTTATGATGCATGGATTTTTTCACAAATTTCAAACAATTCATCATAGGTTGGTTTACATACCTCTTCCTCATCACTTTGCTCAAGATGATCTTCCCATACTAAGCACAGGTTCGTTGTCTCTTCCTCTGGTTCAGTCTTAGAGGAATCAGTACCAGATTTTGCCCAGAATGTCTTTTGGATTCTCTTCTTCTCCTTCTTAAACTTAGATTTTTCCTCAATCTTTTCCTTGCTTGTGTTATCTTGAAGTGTTGGGCAATCGGCTCTCACATGTCCAGGTTTCCTGCATTCAAAACAAACAACATCAAAGGATCCTTTAACATGTTTATGATCCTTACCTTTTCTCCAATTTTGATGGTGCTTTTGTTTCTTCCTTAGAAAGCTTTTGAATTGCCTAGTGATGAAGGCAACTTCATCACTTTCAGACCCGGAAGATTCAGAATCTGATTTGTGCGCCTTCAGTGCAATTATTTTCTCCTTTTTCTTCTCACCTGCATCAAGAATTCTTTGATTCACCCCTTGCTCGTAAGCAATGAGTGAGCCAAGTAAGTTATCAATAGAGTAAGTGTTCAAATCATTAGATTTAATGATTGCAGTGATTTTAACATCATATGACGAAGGCAAGCATCTCAAAATCTTGTTTACTTTTTCATAGTTCGAAAGTTCTTTTCCTAGTGCATGCAGTGAAGTAACTATCTAAGTAAACCTAGTATACATGTCAGAAATCGATTCATGAGGTTTCATACGAAAAAGTTCGTAGTCATGCAAGAGAATGTTTAAACGGGATAGTTTAACCTCATTAGTACCTTCATAGGTGATGCACAATTTATCCCAAATCTCTTTACCAGTTTTGCAAGTGGAGACACGCATGTAATCCTCATATTTTAAAGCACAGAAAAAGCAGTTCAAACATTTTGCATTTAATTAAGCTAAATCTCGTTCATCAAAAGTCCATTCAGTAAAAGAAATTTCAGTTTTAACACCATTAATTTCACGAGAAGGTGGAGAATAACCTTCTTGAATAAGCATCCACATGCGATAATCAGTAGATTGTAAAAACATTGACATGGGTTTAACAAAAGTCAAAAGGTAGGTTATCGAACAGGGGAGGTCGGGTGGTGGGAAAAATTGTGTCACCACGCAGAGTTTTAATTTCTCCTATTTTGTAATCGAATACTACATTGAGAATAAAGTACAATCTCAAGAGACTGACACAATATTTTATAATGAATTCAATATCAAAATAGGGTTTTGAAAATTGATATTTCTATAATCAAACATAGTTCAAAGAATAACATATCATCTCAAAAGATGAACATGAAATTCTATAGAATATGTTTAAAGATAGAAATACGTTTTTTTTATAAAAAAGTTTATTCATTCTTTTATTTAGATATGGAAAGAAGAATATTATATCATCTTAAAAGACGAACATAACATTCTTCAATATATCCAAAAGCGATAATGAGTTTTATAAAATTCATTATTTCTAAAGTTGAATATAACAAGTATAATATTATATTATCTGAAAAGATAATAATAACATTCTACAAGTCTATTCAAAATTAGAAATGAGGTTTTAAAAAAATATTTACGTTCTCAAATATTCTTCCCTTATTTTATACGAATAAAACAAGGTTTATTTTAGTCTGGGGTTCTCAAATCCCTAAAGGAGCAAGCTCCTATAGTTAATTACATCTTAGGAGGAATGCTCCTAAGAAAAGTCTCGATTAAAGCAGTGATTTCATACCCTTTGACTACAAAGTAAAAGACAAGGAACAGAAGTAGGAATTTTCCAAGGTGAAAGCTCAATGTTGAACATTTATTAGCGAGTCAAAGGATGAAAAGTAGGAGGTGCCGGATTCTGAGAAGCCTAGAGACAACCTCAATCTATCCTATATTGGGCTTTACATTTTATGAGAAAATTTTATATTTAAGTTGACATTTTATTAGAAATTTGGGATTTATATTCTCGGAGGGTGAGGACTTAAGATCTAAAAAGAATCTGCCTCAGAACGTAAATCTAATTTGGGTACTATAAAATAGTGACCCGAACCTAACTAATGAAATGCAAATCTGGACTTACCCCGGCCTGGATTGAGGAGCCAGCTAACCACCTAGGCGCTTTAAAACCATGTGTCCAGTCTCTTATGAAAGATGGGTAGGGACATTGTTTAAGTTATAATGAATTGGGGCCGACATCTAAGACAGACTCTAATTGGCCCCTCAACTTATATAGGGTGAAAAATATCTAGAAATGCAATTATTATTTTAGACTCTTTTTAGTTTGTATCTAATGCAATGCATGCTAATTGAATCGAATGCATAAAATGAGTATGAAACAGTTTTTAAATTAGACTTAGAAAATAGATTTTTTTCTAGAGATTGCACAACTTCCCCTTGATAGAACTGCACTCTCATAGGTCAAGTGGTATGCCAGAACCCGCAGGCAGGGAGGTACCTAACAAGAAAGAGAAAGTATTAATATGTTTATGCTGACTCTCGGCGATCCCGAGCTTACTTCTTAGGTCGTTAGAGTTACTATGTGAGCCTAAAAATTTTATTAGAATTATAAGTAGAAGAATTTTATACATACCCTTACGAAAAAAATCTCTCCGATTCGAATCCAGGCTAAAACAAAACACGACATGCAAGGGCCCTAAAAAAGATACTGCACAAACAATGTAAACAAATAAATTAAATAATCCAAAATTATATTATCCAATGTCCAATGTCTATATTACACCCAGAATTTATAGAAAAGTAAAGTGGCCGGGCACCACTTACAACAAACCCGGATTCTAATCCTAAGAATGACGGAAGTGATTTTTGAACTGGGATATACTGTTCCTTAAATCTTTATTTCTTCGTCTTCTTTCTTCAATCTTCTCGTTCTAACTTTTCTTCTTCTACGAGCTTCTCGGGTCCGCCGGGTTCTGGATATCCAAATGAAAAAAAACTCATCCCTAAAAGGGGTATTTTCTTTTCTATTTGGATATTGAATCATCGAAATTTGACTTTCCAAATAAAAGAGAATAATCCTTTAAGGTATATTCTCTTTTCTTCAGATTCCAAATTGAATGTGATATCCCATTTTCGAAATCACTTTCACAATTTTGACTCTTGATAAATTATATTTACATTATATTTCACTTCACAGAAAGGGAAGAAAAAGCTAGTCCACCTGCAGGGTTATCCTAAGCAATTTATAATAAAAATCTTCCCACGCAGTTATATATATATACAATTGAATTTAAATCCACCAGCCACACTTGGCCACACTCTTCTTCATTTGGGGGCTAAGCAGCTGAAGCACCTGTAGCATTTATTTATTATTAATTAATTAGCCCCCTTTTTACTGCCCTGCATGAGTATGACCACCTACAGAAAATTTCATGAACAACCAGATCGCTCCTAGCCTATGGGTAATCTAATCGTCAATCAAACCAACATAACAGAGTGCAGTAAGAGTAAATAAGCAAACACACCAATATTTTTACAACCAGCATGCAGTGAAAAAAACGAGAAAAAGCCCGTCACCTACAGAAAATTCCATGAACAACCAGATCGCTCCTAGCCTATGGGTAATCTAATCGTCAATCAAACCAACATAACAGAGTGCAGTAAGAGTAAATAAGCAAACACACCAACATTTTTACAACCAGCATGCAGTGAAAAAAACGAGAAAAAGCCCGTCACACAGCAGTAAAAAAAATAAGCACCGGCCTAACCTAAAACTAGAGTCAGTTGTTCTAACAAATAAATCTAAGTGTATGCAGTAGGCTGTGAGGTTTTGAAATTGTCCTAAGTCAATTATTGGCTAAAATTTTCTAATTGATTGAATTTTATTTTGAAAATATTCACTAATCCTAAGGTGGGGTATCACTAAGTTTTTTATGTTATATGTTTCTATCCTAAAGTATGCATACACCTTAAGTCTAAGTTTTCTAAGACTCAGTCCTTAATTTTTGTCCTTAAGTGTCACTACTGTTATATGGGATAAAAATATTTGTTATTACTAACACTTAGGACTTTGCGTATATGTAAAAGAGGTTTAGGGATCTAAGAGCAAATAAAAGAATCTAATAAAATTGAAGTTACTACAAGGACCTAAAAGGGAAGAGTTCGCGCACACCACATCAAGGGGTCCCTAAAGGTTTTCTAAGTTTAGAATATTCACAATCACCGGGGGCTATGACCCGGTGGTTCCGCCCGTAGCACCTCTACCCGGTTGGATAGAGGCGACTGACGTCATTAGCTCTTGTCCTTTTGTTCCCTCGACCGGTACAATTCCTCACAGTTTATGCCAATAAAGAAAAGAAAAACAAGGAAACAGGGAGAGAGAGATTGTGGGGTGGGGATTCATTTGAACCGGCCTAAGCAAATCCAAAATCACCTTTTAATTTAAATCAAATGGCTAAGATTAATTCATACTTTAAAATGGGATTTAAATGGCTGATCTTTAAAAAAAATTTGAAATTTTATTAAAGATAAATTTAGAATACAATGGATGGGTTGATTTTAATTTGATCAGAATTAAAACAGATTTTATTAGAAAAATTTGGTGTTTGATTGGTGAATTGATTTGAGCCCAATGATGTATCAATTTGATCGAAAATGGATTAAGCCACATTAAATTGAGTCAATCGACATCAACGAATCATAAATCGAATTTGATTTGAATTTTTTTTGGAGTTGAATTAGAATAATGGATTGAATTAATTTTGATTCGAGTTGAGTGATAGGTTCGAGTCGATGCTACGTTAGTGGGCGTCCACCTAAGGGAAATCCTATTGGATGACATCTACGTTAGGTTACGGAAACCTAAGCACTAGAGATTGATTCCGGGAGAAATTGACCTCGAAAAATGAGGTCAACATCGGGTAATAGAATACCCTTCCGTAGTGTTACGATTCCCAAGGTTAGCCATGGATCAAGTTCAAAAAGTTTTTAAACTTAAATTTTCGGATCCCGCTCTAATACCACTTGAAAGTTCGCTAGGGATGTTAAGCCCTATAGAACTGGCCCAAGCTAACCAAGAGGGACGGGGTGAATTGATATTTTAAAAATATCTTTTAACAAAGAATAAAAAACATAAACCAAAATCACACCACAAAAATAAATGCGGAATTAAGAGTGCGGAAGCAAAAAATAAGAATACATAAATTTATAGTGGTTCGGTCAACTCGACCTACGTCCAC
The DNA here is from genome assembly GCA_016618105.1 of Dendrobium huoshanense. Lineage (NCBI taxonomy): Eukaryota > Viridiplantae > Streptophyta > Magnoliopsida > Asparagales > Orchidaceae > Dendrobium > Dendrobium huoshanense. The sequence goes on from CM028351.1 coordinate 41,703,213, forward strand.
TCCTTGGAGGCACCCTCCAAGTATTGCACTACAAAACATGACTCTCCTTTAGCCCCCACGGCTAGGCGGAGAAGCCCTCACAAGAACCTCCTTTTTGCCACCCTGGTGTTGACCTCATTTTTGTATGAGGTCACTAAAGCCCTTCCAAACTCCAGATTAATTTTTGATCCTAGGATCTACTCTAGACCTTAGGATTCTTTCCTAGAGCTAGACCTTAGAACCTACTCTAGAGCCTAGGATTCCCTTAAATCCTAGATCTTAGAATCTCTCTAGATTCTAGGACCAATCCAGACTCAAATCAATCCCTACCCCTGATCAATTCAAACTTCAAATCAATCTGAACTCCATTCAAGTCAAATCCAAATTAATTCAAATTTCAAACATATCCAAACTTTGACTCAATCCACTTGAGAATCCAAATTTCAACCTAGACTTTGATCCTACCCTTAATCTAGCCTTGACCCTATCCATCCATTAACAATCACAATATGATTGTAAATGGTTTGGATATTTCAATTTTAATTATTCAAATCTGAAATTCATTCCAAATTCAGAAGTCCAGACTCAAATCCTAAGTCTTAAGGCCTTGTCCTAAAGATCCTTTTTAGAGATTTTTCAAACATTTCAAAACACAGTCAAATGGTCTCTGATTCAGGGTCTATCACTTGCAAGGTGATAAGACATGTTTCTAGAGGTTACCCTCCAACTTTGAGCTCATTCTGAGGTTTCTAACTCCAGAATCTGAATTAAAATCCAAAGGCTGTAAAACCTTCAAATATTTACAGCCTATGCCACTGAACCTAACCCCTTTGAGATCTTGACCTTGGAATCCTTATCAAAGTCTCCAATCACTTCCAAACTCTTGATTTTAACCCATTGAGCAGTAAAATGCATTTTCCAGACTCATTTTTGACCATAGTTGACCAATAGGTCAAAATTGACCAAAATACCCCTTTAGAGCTCAAATAGGGATTTCAAACCAAATGAGCTCCAAATTGAATGCAACCACCTTTAACAAGTTTCAAATGTCATTTCAAATCTTTTGAACCTATTCCCAACCCCTAGGTCGACCTGGTTGACCAAGTCAACAGGTTTGACCCAAGGGGCCCTTTAAGGGTCCAAATAGGTGTTTTGACTCAAATGACCTCTCTAGGCCATCCAACAGCCTCCATTGGTCTTAAAATATCATTTTAAACCTGTTAAGCCCAAACCCAGACCCTGGGTCAACCTGGTTGACCAAGTCAACCTAGGTTGACCAAACAGGCCCTTAAGGGTTCAAATAGTGATTCTGACCAAATTGACCCCTCCAAACCCTGGGACCACATCCAATAGACTCAGGATTACACTCTGAATATCTTGAATCCATTTCAAGCCCCTGAACCCAATTGGTTGACCAAGTCAACCAGTTTTGGCCTAAAAGCCCATTAAGGGCCCATTAAGCATTCTTGATTTAATTGACATACATGACTCTTGGAATCACCCTCCAATCCACCCAATCAGCCCATTTGGATTACCTAGATGCAATTCCATAAACCCTTGATTGGGTTGACTGGTCAAACGGTCAACAAAGACCTCAAATGAACCTTATTCATTCAACCAAATTACCCAGCTCATATAAGGCCCATCCAGCCAGTGAAGCACACTCTACAGCCTGCTTTGAGGCCAACTCAGCAGGTCTTGACCCCATTGACCAGTCAAACAGTCAATGGGAATTCAAATGGGCTCACCCGGTCAAACCTATTTTAATTCTTTCCCCTTCCCATTTCAGGCCAGTCCAAGCATTCCCTTTGATTCTAGAGACTTCCTTAAACCTGGCATGGCCTCCCCCAGCTGCTGGCATGGCTCTAGACCCGAGCTATCAACCCAGTGGTCCCCCTATGCTTGATAACGACCCTAGGTCGCTCTCACCTGAGGCAACCGCTCCTCCTGTCCCCTAACCGTCTGGGACAGGTGTCCATCATCCCAGCACTCTCCCTGATCGATCCCCACTGTCCCTTTAGGCTCCAAACCCGTGAATAGGCAAGAGGGACGGATCCCACTAAGGCGAAGTAATCTTGCATTCCAGACATCCCAGAGCATCTTGAGTGTCATTTTGATTTCTCTAAGCCATACCATCATTTTCCCATCGGTTTCTGGTGTTTTGAAGCTGCCGGCGGCGAGATCGGTGCTTGACTGAGAGCCACTTCCATTCAAACTCCTCTAACTCCGTTTCCAGTGATCCTCCAAGCTTGAAGCCTGAAGGAGATCAACACGTGGACAATCTACAAGTTCAACCGTGGTAAAATCAACCAAATCGATCCATTTTTCGGTGATAAATCCTAAACCCTAGTTTGTTTTCTAGGTTTTTAAATAACACATTCAATATTGCATAAAATGCCTTAAAAATTATTCCCCATCCTTCTTTGGACTCTAATACACATCTGTCAAAGGTTTGGCATCATTTGGTTGAGTATTTTGCGAAAACAAAATAAAAAATGAGTTAGGGTTCGCGGTGTTGGCTGGAGGAGGAAGACAGGTCGTTAGCCGTTGGATCTTCTCTGATTAGATCAACGGTTGCGATTGAACCTGACTTAAAATTCATTTTAACCATGATTTAGCCAGATCCTCGTTGGGCTAAATCTTGGCCGTTGATCCAAACCGCGGGGATCAGATCCATCGTATGATCATTCTGGATCGAGTTCAATACCGCGGGTTGGATCCTGGCCGTCCGATCTCTTCTACGATCGATCCGACGGCGCAGATCAATGCCGCGCTGGATAAGTGGCGGGTCCCGCGTGACCGCCGCCGTCCGCGTGGCTGCATCCTCTCCCGCCGCGTGTCCCAGTCAGCGCCGCCGTTTGACTGGGTATTTAAAACATCTAAATAAATTCAGAAAATCCCCTGAACTTCAAAAATTCACCAGAATTTCAATTCTGATCCATTTTTGGAGTTCTTGGGCTTGTTTTGTTCGTATTTTCAAGTAATTTATTTTAAAAATAATTAAAAATTATTTTAAGAAGTATTTAATTTTTAATTTCATTAATACAGAAAACCCTATTTTAATTTTTAAATAATAAATATAAACTATTTTTATCTGAATTTTGGCTGAGGTGTAATAGAGCATAGGGTTGGTCTCTTGTAATTTTCCTAAGTCATTTTGATGCAATATCATTTAGTTTATGAACTTACAAAAATCTAGATCAAGATTTGATTCATATTTTTGGAAATTCATAAACAATTTAATTTAAATCCAAATCTTATCATGTTAGAGTTCTATGAGATCAGTGTAAAGTCTTCCTTTCACTGAAAATAGGTTTAGATCTTGATCATGTATGGTTTAGTTAAAATCCACCTTCAATATCATGCTTAACCTAGTTTAATTAACCAATAAATTGTGCATGATCATCATATCAAATTAGATTGACTCTTGATTTAGAGATATTGATATGCATATGCATAGATATATATCCCAAGATCATTTCATTCTAACTTGATGTATCTATTCCTCTATGGTAAGTTGTTTAAGTTTATAGGTCATTAATTGACCTATAACTATAATAATTCACTATAATCCTTCCATAGAACATTTGGAGCACTTTTATTGTTTATTGTTTGTGTTGATGTGATTGTAAACTAGTGTCCAAGGGTTAGAAGAATATTGATTGCTATCCTAAAATCTAGTGACACTAAGGACAACAATTAAGGACCCGGTCTTAGCCAACTTAGATCAATCTAGGAAGAACTACATACATCCTTTTTGGGATAAAACCAAACATATAAAACTAATGTCATGTACCCAATGATTAAACTCACTTTGATTTGACATTAATTGATCTCAAGATAACTAGTAGATTTAGGTGTTTTTCTCTTTAAAAGTTTTAATGTTCAATAAATTACAATAAATCAAATAAAATTCTTTGAAAGCCTAAATCAATCTTAATCAACCTTAATCGACTCTTACCAATCATAGAGCAAAGTCATAATCATTCTAAATTAAGACTCAAGGCCTTTAATTGAACAAAAATTCATTAAAATATCCAAAACTTCAATAATTCATAACTAATTCAAATAAAATCCAAATTGATTAAACTCACTTGCATTCAACTCATAATAATGTCTTATATTTGTTAAAAATGTTAAAGATCCAGAAAATCATTAATTTCAAAAAGTCAACATTTTGGCCAACTCTAGGTCAAAACCGGGTTAAAACTTCTAAAAATCATAACTTTTGATAGAAAATTCCAAATTGAACGTACCAACTGTCTAACAACTCATAATTAGGTCTATTATTTATTAAAAATCCTAAACCCTTAAGATTAACTCTAATTTTAAAAATCAAAATTTGACCCCTTAGTTAGCACATCCGGATAATCTCTTAAAACCCATTAACTCTCCCAAATTCCAGAATTTTCTTAATAGGATAATAAAACTCTCAACTAATCTATTAAAATCAGTAGACAACTCCTTTTTATATTAATTTGCTCCTTTAATTCCAACCAATTTAAATAACTTAATCAAACCCGATTGCTACTGGGCCTACGAGGCTATTAGCTTAGCCCCAAGGAAGGTGAAATAAACTTCACGGCCTCGGTGTGAAACAAAGGTAGCAATCAATTAACTTCTAAAATATGTTTAATTAAAATTCTTAATTCATTAATACTTAAATTTTAATTTAAATCCCCCTTTTAAACCTTAATAAACCCAGACTTTTAGACAACTTCAATTAATAACCTACTTTAGGATCTACCCCAGCCACACGACCTTTCTCACACACTTTAGATGATGTGCTAGGACAACTAACTCTAGATCTAGGTTAGGTCGGTGTTTACTTTACTGCTGTGTGCCGGATTTTTCGTAGTTTTCACTGCTTGTTGTGGATGAAATTGCTTTGTTGTGTCTGCTTACTTTTTCTGTACTCTGTGGATGGATTGATGTGTTTGGCGACTAGATTACCCTTAGGTTAGGTACGATCTGGATGTTGACACAGTCTTCTGCAGGTGGCCACGCTCATGCAGGGCAATATAAAAAGGGGGCAAATCAAAAAATGCATAAATATTATAAACTCTTTGCACAGGTGCTTCAGCTGCTAAAGCCCCCAAATCATAAAAAGAGCGTGGCCAGTGTGTTTACTTTCTTTTCTGCTCATATACAACTGCTTGGGAATAACTGTTTTTTATATATTAATTGCTTAGGATAACCCTGCAGGTGAGTCTAGATTTTTATTTTGATATCAATGTAATTTGTGTAAGTGTCAAGTGTTGTGAAAGTTGATTTTGAGTTGGGATACATAGACCCAAAGCTTGGATTCCAAAGAGGAAAGGATACCCCTTTAGGGAATACTCTTTTTCCATTTGGAAACCCAAATTTGGATCATACCTCTTCCTTACCCAAAGAGGAAAGAGTGGCCTTCCCCCTTAGAGGGAAGTGCCCTCTTGTCCATTTGGGTAATCCACTACGAAGATTCCAAGAAGATTGAAGAAAAGGAGTCCAAAGAAGAATGAGATTGAAGATTTGAAGATTTGAAGATTGAGAGTATCCCACTCAAAATAACTTCCGTCATTACTAGGTTTAGAATCCGGATTGTTGTCAGTGGTGCCCGGCCACTTTACTTTCTGCAAAATTCTGGTTTGTAATAAGCAAGGCAATTCTGCCTATGGACATTTATTAATTAATTTATATTTGATCTAATGATTTGATTGCCTTTAGGATTACTTGCTTTTACTAGTTTTTTGGCGATTGTGTATTAATTAATTTATATTTGATCGTCCTGAGAATAGCCCTGGATACGAGCTGGCCGATATTTATCATCCTGAAGTAACTTAAGATTTTTGACTGGATCGTCCTGGCCGATCCTGCGATCTTCCAGGACGATATGATCGTATCAATCATCCTTAATTACTCCATTGATTTCCTGATCAATTAAGGCATAATTTGTGAATACCGTCCAGGCCGATAAAGAATCGTCCTGGCCGATAATTTAAAAATACAGTATACCTTAATTGTCTATGGCGGGAACTTCTTTCTATTTTGAGAATATCGTCCAGGCCAATATGTTAATGATGGCCGCCTTAAATAAGAATCCTTATTTAGACTTTCTATTTTAAGCCTGATCATCCAGGCTGATAAAAAAATCGTCCTGGCCGATATGAGTAAAAACAGAAATTCTAAGTCTCTCAAGTGTGTGTGTGTGAAGGGTTACTTAGCACCAGTCTCTTTGACCATTACAAGTAAACTCAAGAAGTGAAAAACAAAAGTATAGACTGACTCAACCCTAAACCTACGCAATCCTGAAATGGCTTCATCTTGTTCGTCCGATCTTTGATTCCTGAAATGTTAGAAGCAACAAGCAATTTAAGAGAAATAGTGTTTGTCAATCATCAAAACATAAGCCATAAAAATAGATTTGCAACATGATGTGCTAGTGGTGGATAATGCCCTTCGTGGCACCATACTACTTTAATCCAGTTTTTTTTTTCATTTAGATTAGAATTTTTCCTTTTGTGGAATTAGATGTGCTTGTTGTGCATAATGCCCTTCCTGGCACCGTACTAGTTTAATCCAGTTTTCTTTTCCTTTTAAATTAGGATTCTTCATTTCCTTAGGATTAGATGTGCTAAGGGTGGCTAATGCCCTTCATGGCAACATCCTAGTTTAATCCAGGTTTCTTTTCCATTACATTAGGATTCTTCCTTTTCATAAGATTAGACGTGCTTGTGGTGGAAAATGCCTTTCGTGGAACCATCGTTATTTAAACCAGTCTTCTATTCCTTTAGGTTAGAATTCTTTTGTTCGTTAAGATTAGAGGTGCTAGTGGGGGATAATGCACTTTGAGGCACCATCATAGTTTAATAAAATTTTCTTTTTCTTTTGGTTATAATTTTTTCTTTCCTTAGGATTAGATGTGCTAGAGGTCGATAATGCCCTTCATGACACCAAACTTTTTTTAATCTAATTTCCTTTTCCTTTAGGTTATTATTCCTTATTTCCTTAGGATTAAACGTGCTATTGGTAGATAATGCCCTTCGTGACACCATTCTAGTTTAATCCAGTTTTCCTTTAGGTTAAAATTCATTCTTTTCGTAGGATTAGACATTCTAGTCGTGAACAACGCCTATTTTAATCAAATTTTCTCTTCCTTTTGGTTATTATTTTTCTTTTCCTTAGGATTATATATGTTAGAGGTGGATAATGCCCTTCATTTCAACAAACATGTTTTAATCCAATTTCTTTTTCCTTTAGGTTAGGATTCCTTATTTCCTTAGGATTAGACATGCTAGTAGTAGACAATGCCCTTCGTGACATCATCCTAGTTTTATTCAGCTTTCCTTTAGGTTGAATTCATCCTTTTCGTATGATTAGACATTCTAGTCGTGAACAACGCCGACCATACTAGTTAGATCTTGTTTTCTTTTTATTTATGATAGGATTCTTCCTTTCCATAGGATTTGACATGCTAGTGGCGGACAATGCCCTTCATGACACCATACTAGTTTAATTTAGTTTTGATTTTCTTTTACGTTAGGAATCTTTCTTTCCGTAGGATTAGACGTGCTAGGGGTGGACAACGCCCTTCATGACACCATCCTAATTTAATCCATTTTTTTCCTTTAGGATATAATTCTTCTTTTCCTTAAGATATGACGTGCTAGTGGTGGATAATACCATTCGTAGAAATATCCTAGTTTAATCCATTTCTCTTTTTAATTAGGTTAGGATTGTTCTTTTCCGTATGATAAGATGTGCTTGTGGTGGATAACGCCCTTCATGGCACCATCCTAATTTAATCATGTTTTCTTTTACTTTGATTAGAATTTTACCTTTTCTTAGGATTAAAAATGTTCGTGGTGGATAACACCCTTCGTGGCACCATTCTAGTTTTAATCTAGTTTTCTCTTCAATTAGGTTATGGTTCTTTATTTCTTTGGATTAAATGTGCTAGTGGTGGATAACGCCCTTCGTGACATCATCATATTTTAATCTAGTTTTCTCTTCATTAGGTTATGATTTTTTCTTTCTTTGGATTTGACGTGCTAGTGGTGGATAACACCCTTCGTGGCACAATCCTAATTTAATCCAATTTTATTTTTCTTTAGGTCAAGTTTTTTTTTTTCTTAGAATTAGACGTACTAGTGGTGGACAATGACCTTCATGACACCATCCCAGTCTAACCCAGTTTTCTTGTTCTTTATGTTAGGATTCTTTATTTTTTAGGATTAGATGTTCTAGTCGTGCACAACGCCCTTTTGTGGTACCATGCTAGTTTAATCTTGTTTTCTTGCTATTGGCGGACAATGCCTTTCATGGGAACATACTAGTTTAATCCAATTTTTCTTTATCTTTTCATGTTAAGATTTTTCCTTTTCTTAGGATTAGATGTACTAGTGGTGGATAACGCCCTTCATGGCACCATCCTAGTTTAATCCAGTTTTTTTTTCTATTACATTATAATTCTTCCTTTTCAAAGGATTTGACGTGCTTGTGGTGGAAATGCCCTTAGTGACACCATCTTTGCTTAATCCAGCCTTCATTTTCTTTAGGTTAGGATTCTTCCATTCGTGAGGACTAGACGCGCTAGTGGGAGGATAACGCCTTTCGAGTCACCATCCTAGTTTATTCAAATTTTCTTTTCCTTTAGGTTAGAATTTTTTCTATCCTTAGGATTAGATGTACTAGAGGTGGATAACACCCTTCGTGGCCCCAAAATTTTTTTAATCATTTTTCCTTTTCATTTAGGTTATGATTTTTTCTTTTCCTTAGGATTTAACGTGCTAGTCATAGATAACACACTTCATGGCACCTTCTAAGTTTAAAACTAGTGTTATTTTCCATTAGGTTATAATTCTTCCTTTTCGTTGGATTAGATGTGCTAGTGGTTGACAATGCCCTTCGTGGCACCATCCTAGTTTAATTCAGTTTTTCTTTGGATATGATTCATCCTTTCCGTAAGATTAGACATTCTAGTCGTGTACAACGCCCACCATACTTATTTAATCTAGTTTTCTTTTCATTTAGGGTAGGATTCTTCCTTTCCAAAGGATTTGACATGCAAGTGATGGACAATGCCCTTCGTGGAACCATCTGAGTTTAATCTAGTTTTTTTTTTCTTTAGGTTTGGATTCTTATTTTTCTCAAGACTAGATGAGCTAGGGTTCAATAATGCATTTCGTGGCACTATCTTAATTTAATCTAATTTTTTTTCCTTTAGGTTAGGATTTTTCATTTCCTTAGGATTAAAAGTGCTAGTGGGGGATAACGCCCACCATCCTTGTTTTAATTCAGTTATCTTTTCATTTATGATAGGATTCTTCATTTCCTTAGAATTAGACATGTTAGTGGTGGACAATGCCTTCGTAGCAACGTCCTAGTTAAATCCAAAATTCTTTTCCTCGAGGTTAGGATTCTTCCTTTTAGTAGGATTAGCGTGCTGGTTATGTACAACGCCCTTCGTAGCATCATACTAGTTTAATCCCGTTTCATTTTATTTAGGTTAGGGTTCTTGCATTCCTTAGGATTAGCGAGCAAGTGGTGGATAACACCTTCGTGGCACCATAGTAGTTTAATCCAGTTTTTTTTTTTAATGTTATGACTCTTCATTTCCATAGGATTAGACGAGCTGGGGGTGGATAATGCCCTTTGTGGCACCATCCTAATTTAATCAAGTTTTTTTTCCTTTAAGTTATTATTTTTCCTTTCCTTAGGGTTAGATACGCTAGTGGTGGACCATATCCTTCATGGCATCTTCCAAGTTTAATCCAATTTTTTTTTCCTTTAGATTAACATTCTTTCTTTCCTTAGAATTAGTTGTTCTTGTGGTGAATGATGCTCTTTGTTGCACCATCCAAGTTGAATCCAATTTTCTTTTTGTTTAGGTTTGCATTCTTCCTTTGTTAAGGATTAGATGTGCAAGCGGTGGATAACACCATTCTTGGCACCATTCTAGTTTAATCCAGTTTTCTTTACCTTTAGGTTAGGGTTTTTTCTTTTCTTCGAATTAGATGCGCTAGTAGTAGACCGCACTCTTCGTGGCACAATCTTAGTTTAATCCTATTTTCATTTCCTTTATTTTAGGATTCTTTCTTTTCTTAGGATATGACGTCCTAGTGGTGGATAATGCTCTTCGTGGTACCATCCTAGTTTAATCACGTTTTATTTTCCTTTTTGTTAGGATTCTTCCTATCCATAGAATTAGACGTGCCAGTGGTGAATAACATAGTTCGTGGCATCATCCTAGTTTAATCTAGTTTTCTATTCCTATAGGTTTGGATTTTACCTTTCATTAGGATTAAAAGTGCTAGTGGTGGATAACGCCTTTTATGACACCATCCTTATTTTAATCCATCTTCTTTTCCATTAGGTTATGATTCTTCCTTTCCATAGGATTAGACATGCGAGTAGTGGATAATGCCCTTTATGGCACCAACCTAGTTTAATCCAGATTTCTTTTCCTTTAAGCTAGGATTATTCCTTAGGATTAGACGTGCTAGTGATGGACAATGCCTTTCATGAACCCATCCTAGTTTAATTCTTTTTTTTTTTTTCATTTATGTTTGGATTCTTCCTTTCCGTAGGATTAGACCTGTTAGTCATTTACAATGCCCTTTGTGGCACCATACTAGTTTAATCTAGTTTTCATTTCATTTAGGTTAGGATTCTTCATTTACATTAGGATTTGACATGTTAGTGGTGGACAATGCCCTTTGTGGCTCCATCCTAGTTTAATCTAGTTTTCTTTTCCTCCAGGTTATAATTCTTACTTTCCTTATGATTAGATGAGCTAGGGGTGAATAACGCACTTCGTGTCTCTACCTAGTTTAATCCATTTTTCCCCTTTAGGTTAGGATTTTTCTTTTCCTAAGTATTAAATGTGCTAGTGGGGAATAACGCACTTCGTTAGGTCTTTCACCTTTACTTGTGCAGGCTTATCCCCCAACATATAGCTTAAATCACTTTTCCAATAGCAATCCTTTTTAGTTCACATTACATATGATTTGATAGACATTATTATATGAATAAAAAATTTCATACATGTTCATACTTGTTCATATAAGAATGAACTAAAGAAAACTAAAATATATGCTATCATATAGTATATATGAATTTCAATGAAATAAAGCCTTTATTAATTTTTATAGCATAGTTTGAGTATCTCACTTCTTTTTTCAAAACAGGCGGGTAATTTGATTCAACTGAAGTATCCTAACCTCTTTTCCTTTTGTATATCACCTCAATTACACTCTTCTTCATTCAACTTAAAATTCTCTTTACTCTCCTAAACTTCTTTCACTATTTTCTTTCCTTTCTTTTCTATTTTCCCCTCCTGAAATTCAACAATTTGATTTCAGCATTCATATAACATTCAACAAATAACTATAATAACACATAATCATTTGCTAAAGTGTGTTCTTACCTTTGTGTTTTCTGAAATTTCTTACCCACAGTAGTTTTTACGTCATTTCTCTACAGTTTTCAGCAAAAAGGCATCATTTATCTACTGTTTTCAGCAAAAGGCAACAACATCCCTACCTCTTCAGCAACAGTAATACCCTCACTTAATATACTTCAATAAAACATTAATTTCTTCAGGTTTACCTCATTTCCCTACTATTTTCTCACTGAATAGCAGCTCCTGCAGCTATATCCTGAATCCTTCCAACATGCTCCAACCGAAAACACCTCTTCCCAATTTCTCTCCCACTACCTTGCTGCCAAACTTCAGAAAAATAGAGAGAAATGAAGATTTTTGGAGGAAGGAATAGGCTAGTGCTCCCTTTATTTAATATTATATTCTTATTAATCTTCCACTACACATCCACTAATCCTTTCCTACAAATCCAATCGTTGGATAAAAGCAGCCAATGCATGTTTAGTTAGGTGGAAAGCTATAGTAATATGAATAAACTAATGAATTGACTGTTGACTGTTAATTACCTTTTTTCTAATTATAATTTAATACTTATTCAACTTTGTAGTTGTTAGGAATTTAATAAATATGCATATATATTAGGTTTTTAATTAACACATTTCTATATGTGAGAATGCTTAGAATTACAAGTAGAATTTAATGAAACTAAATGAATATTTAAAATAAGAGAAAAAAAATGCTTAGATTTATTTTGAAAATTTTGGGTATTACAATTCACCCCTCCTAAGTGTAATTTCATCCTTGAAATTCCTTAGCTTAGTGATCATGAAACGATTGAGGAAAATTGTGACTAATATCTTCTTCTCTTTTCTAAGTTGCCTCTTTTTATGGCATGTATTTTCATTTCACTTTAACATAGGAAATTTGATGATTTCTAAGTTGTTTAGTATCATAGTCAGTATTCTTTCAGCATCCTCAATGTAAGTCAAAGTTCTTCTGTAGCTCATTTTCATCATGTGAAATTCTCTTATAGGCATCTGTAACACATTTTCTTAGTAGTGACACATGAAAAATATTATATATATCTAACATGTCAACTGGATGAGCAAGTTTATAAGCAACTTTTCCAATTCTTTCAATAATTTCAAAAATTCCTATGTACCTCGGAATCAATTTTCCTCCCTGACCAAACCTAGTTGTATCTTTCACAGGCTTAACCTTCAAGAATGCAAAGTTATCCACTTCAAACTTCACTGCTCCATACTTAGGGTCATAATACTTTTGTTGGCGATCCTGAGTAGCTTTTAGTTTGTCTCTGATTAATCTTATTTTCTCTATTGCTTTATCAACTAACTCTGGGTCCATTAACTATCTTTCTCCTAGCTCAACCCAAGTTAAGGGAGTTAAGCACTTTCTACCATAAAATGTTTCATATGACGCCATTTGTATACTGGATTTGTAACTATCATTGTAGGCAAATTCAAACAATGGTATGTGATCTTCCCAGCTACCTTTGAAATCCAAAACACATAATCTCAATAAATCTTCCAGTACTTGAATGGTTATTTCATATTGACTGTAAATCTACGGATGAAAAACTGTACTGAAATGTTAATTTATGCCCAAGCTTTCATGAATGTTTTTCCACAGCCTAGAAGCAAATCAACAATCTCTATCTAAGACAGTAACCTTTGGAATACCATATAATCTGATAATTTCTTTCACATAAAGACGTGTCAATTTGTCTACTGAATCTGTTTGCTTGATAGACAAAAAGTGAGCTTCTTTTGTCAGTCTATCAATAATCACCCAAATGTTGTAATATCCCTGTCTAGATTTAGGAAATCCCATAAAAAATTCATTACAATTTCTTCCCACTTTCACTCAAGGATTGATAGTTATTACAGTAATCCACTAGATTTTTTTATGTGCAGCTTTCATAATTTGACATGCTTTGTACTTAGCTACATAATCAGCAACATCTTTCTTCATACCCGGCCACTAGAATATTACTTTTAAGTCTTTATACATCTTGGTACTGCCTGAATGAATTGTATAGCTAGAATAATGAGCTTCTTGCAAAACCTCCTTTCTTAAATCTGGATCATTGGGTACCTACAACTGTATTTTATGTCTAATGACTCCATTCACATCAATAGAGAGATCTGGTCTTTTTCCTGATTGGGCTTGCTCCAACAATTTAGAATATTCAATACTGAGTTGTTGAGCTTCCTTGATACGCTCTATTAAAGTAGGCTTTACTGCCATCTGATGCAAATATTCCATATTTTTAAAATATCTAAATTCCAATTGCAGATGTTCCATTTCTTTGATCAATTGAATCTCTTAAGTAATCATCCAGTTCATCATTCATATAGATTTGCAACTCAAAGCATCAGCAACAATATTAGATTTTCTTAGATAATACTGTATATCCAAATCATAATCTTTGATGAGTTCCAACCATCTTCTTTGTCGCAAGTTTAATTCTTTATGCAAAAATATGTATTTTAAGCTCTGATGATCAGTGAAAATTTCACATCTTACCCCATATATATAATGTATCCAAATCTTTAAAGCAAATACCACTACAGCTAGCTCTAAATCATGAGTGAGATAATTTCTTTCATGAGGCTTTAACTGTCGAAATGCATATGCAATCACCTTTCTATTCTGCATTAAAACACATCCCAGACCTTTCAAAGATGCATCACTATAAATCTGAAATCCTTCTATTTCTAAGGGAAGTGTCAATACAAGTGTTGTAGTTAGATGCTCTTTTAATGCCTGAAAACTTTTCTCACATTTAGATTTCCATTCAAATTTAACTTCCTTCTTTAGTTTGGACAAAGGCATAGTAATATGTGAAAATCCTTTAAAAAACCTTCTGTAATACCGTGTTAATCCAAGAAAACTACAAACCTCTGTAACGTTCTTTGGTGTAAGTCATTCCATAATTGCTCTTACTTTATGTGGGTCTACAGAAATTCCTTCACTACTGATAATATAGCCCAAGAAGGAAATACTTCTTAGCCAAAAATCACATTTTAAATATTTTGCATACAATCGATTTTTTCTCAATGTCTCCAAAACTATCTTTAATGATTAGCATGCTCATCATCCGTCCCCTAGTATATCAGAATGTCATCAATGAAAATAATCACAAACTTATCTATGTAGTCATTGAAAATCCTATTCATCATATCCATACAGATGACATGAGTATTTATCAATCCAAAAGGCATAACTCTTAACTCAAAGTGACCATACCTAGTCCCAAAAGTCGTCTTACTAAAATATGCTTTTTTTTTACCCTCACTTAATGATATCCTAATCTTAAATCAATTCTGGATAATACTGTGGCAAAGACTAACTGATCAAACAAGTCATCTATGCAGGGTAGTGGATATTTATTCTGTCTTGTCATTTTGTTCAGCTCTATAGTCAATGCATATTCTCATGGATCCATATTTCTTCTTAACAAAAAGTACAGGTACACTCCAAGGTTAATGGCTAGACCTGATAAATCCCTTATCTATCAATTCCTATAATTGAGATTTTCTAGGTCGATTGCCTTCTAGATATTTGTTGTGTTTCAGTAGTTCCTAATACCCTTGATATCCTTATGGCCTGACATTTGTTCTTCTCTCTTGATGGCAATTTACTCGGCGATGACCCAACTCACCACATCTGAAACATCTTCCAGATCCCACCAAACACTAGCCAGAATGTCGCTTTCCACACTGCTCACACAAAGGTTTTTCAAGCTAACTTTTCTTTTGTTTATCATTAAACTTTGGCTTCTTGTTTCTAAATCTATCATCCTTTTCAAATATATTATTTTTTCTTGTTTGTTGATAATCCCAACTATGCTTAGAGAAATTCAGCTCATTTTCAATCCTTTTGGCTCTCTCCACTAAGATAGAGAATTTACTGATTACAAAAAGGGCCAATACGAGTCGTAGCTAATCTCAAAGACCTCTCAAAAATTTGTGACATTTCTCCTCCTGAGTGCTGACATAGTGTGGCGCATAACGGGATAAAGAAGTGAACTCAGCTTCATATTGCATAACTGTCTTGGAACCTTGAGTCAGATTAAAGAATTTGTCTTGCAGAGCTAGTCTGGTTGAAGGAGGAATGAACAAATCTCTCAAAACCTTCACAAAATCATCCCACTTTATGTTAGTAATAGGCATCTGTCCAAAAAATTTTGTATGTTGTGCTTGCCACCATGTTTTTGCTTCTCCTTCTAGTATAAATGTAGCCAATGGTACTTTTCTATTTTATGGACAAATCATGCCATCTAAAATATTTCCAATCTTTAATAACCAGTCTTCAGCTACTATTAGATCACTTGCACCCTTAAATGTTGGTGATTTAAAAGTCTAAAATAATTTTAAATGTCGACCCACTTCACTATCACTTTTAGATCTGGATCCATCGTTAGTAGAAGATTTCTCCATAGATATCATTTTTTCTACCATTTGTGAGATCAAATGCATAATATCTTAAAGTTCCTTAGACTAATTTCCCTCATTCATTCTTGTTTCTGTATCTGGCCTGAATGACTGACCAATCATTCTTTCTAGCAACACCTTAGACATAATTACTTGTATACATATATATAATTCATGTAATATATACTCATGGTAATAAAAATAATCATTTTAAGCAGTAAATAGACCTATTATGCATATAGGTTTATCCTGAACATAAATGCATACATAGTTCTATTTAACCTTGATTTAACCTATAGCTCTGTATACATCATATTCATTATATCACATCCTACTTAAATGTCTAAATCAAATTATGCTTCCATTCGACTTCAATTTAGGTTCTGATACCAATTTCTGTCACACCCCATTTTGACCCTTCTATAGTCAAACTAGAGTGTAATAGAGAAGGAGAATCTGAACAGACCTTCGTACTTACCCCTACTCTAAAATGCTGATATTAGAATTGGATAAGTAAAAATAGTCTATTCAAACTATCCTAACACCATTTAAAAATAACATATCAAGATTTTCATAATATGAAGCATATATAATACCTCAAATAAAATACAAATCTTAATTTAAACAGAGATTTACTGAAATTTTTAAAATTTATTTACATACCCCAAAAGTCTTTGTATCATTTATACTTGAATCTCTATGCACATCCAAAAAGTATGTACAACAAAAGAAAGATAGTCACCCCCTCTTATTGCTCTACGGACTTCTTCACCTTTCATACAGTACAACCACTACTAATGAGCTAGGACTCAATGAAATACACAAGCAATGTATAAGAACTAATAATAACATTTTAACGATTGAGAATGACATAACATTAGTGACTAAATAATAACATTGTTAGAGCACCTTCCATACGAATCATAGGAAAACATAGTAGTACTTTCCATTTTGCTAATTGTTCAACACCTTTTTTAACAAGTCATATGATGACTATAAGCTTTTGCACCCTTTCAGCTTCTCAATTCAAGGTTGGGACTAACTTCCCAACTTTTAGAATTGAAGTTGTTCTCTCAATTCAGGGTTGAGTCCAAATTCCCAACTTGTAGACTTTTTAGAGTATAGGCTTACCTTGTCAGGTCTTTCGCCTTTACTTGTGCGGGCTTATCCCCCAACATATTGCTTAAATCACTTTTCCAATAGCGATCCTTTTTAGTTCACATGACATATGCTTTGATAGACATTATTCTATGAATAAAAAACTTCATACATGTCCGTACTTGTTCATATAAGAATGAACTAAAGAAAACTTAAATACATGCTATCATAAATATAGTAGATATGAATTGCAATGAAATAAAGCATTTATTAATTTTTATAGCACAATTTGGGTATCTCACCTCATTTTTCAAAATAGGTGGGTAATTTAATTCACCTGAAGTATTCTAACATCTTTTCCTTTTGTATATCACCTCAATTACACTCTTCTTCATTCAACATAAAATTCCCCTTACTCTCCTAAACTTCTTTCACTATTTTATTTCCTTTCCTTTCTATTTTCCCCTCCTAAAATTCAACAATTTGATTTCAACATTCATACAACATTCTGCAAATAACTACAATATCACATATTTATTTGCTAAAGTGTGTTCTTACCTTAGTCTTTTCTGAAATTTCTTCCCCACAGCAGTTTTTACATCATTTCTCTACTGTTTTCAGCAAAAAGGCATCATTTATCTATTGTTTTCAGCAAAAGGCAACAACATCCCTACCTAACTTCAGCAATAGTAATACCCTCACTTAATATACCTCAAAAAAACATTAATTTCTTTAGGTTTACTTCATTTCCCTACTCTTTTCTCACTGAATAGTAGCTCCTGCAGCTATATCCTGATTCCTTCCAATATGCTCTAACTGAAAACACCTCCTCCCAATTTCTCTCCCGCTGCCTTGCTGCCAAACATAAAAAAAAAAACAGAGAGAAATGAAGATTTTTGGAGGAAGGAATAGGCTAGTGCTCCCTTTATTTAATATTATATTCTTATTAATCCTTCATTACACATCCACTATTCTTTTCCTACACATCCAATCATTGGATAAACGTAGCCAATGCATGTTTAGATAGGTGGAAAGGTACAGTAATATGAATAAACTAATGAATTGACTATTGACTGTTAATTACCTTTTTTCAAATTGTAATTTTATTTATTTATTTTTTTGAGAAGATGCAAAAAACAATATTATTGAGAATAAACTATACAAAGATAAGATTATCACATTCCTCCTTTAAAAGTTTGAAAAACATAGGAGGAACATTATTAATAACCAAATTATTCCACATAAAGTCACCCAACCTAGCATGGTTAGCACAATAATCGGCTAACTTATTAGAATTTCTATTTACAAATTGAAAGATGACTTGATTGAAACTTCTAAGAAAAAGAAAATCAAGTAGCTCGGGATTGCTACTTACAGCTGGTCCTTCCTTAAAGATACCTTGAATGTGCTTCATAACATTGTAGTTGTCTCCTTCTATAATGATTCCTTTAGCTTGATACATCCACTCTTGAGTAATATTTTTAAAAACCTCAAAGCCTCCAACTCAGGTGCCGAGATATCCCAGTGAATACTTTTGAAACCAAAGGCATATAAAAATCTACCTTTGTATTCTCTTATAACTCCACCCACTCCTGCAGTATAATTGTTGTCTAGAGAAGCATCCTTATTAAGTTTTATCCATTCAGCTGGAGGGGGTTTCCAAGTTTGTTGAAACAACAAATGCTGATTAGAAACCCAGTTGGCTGAAATGATATATTGACTAAAAGAAAAAGATGCAAAACTGATAGCATTTGCTGCAATAATTGAAATGCTATCTTCCGCCGATCCATGAACAAGTTTACTTCTACTTTTCCATGAGAAAAAAATAGCATAACAATACAAATTTGCCAAGAAAGGATTGAGAGTAGATATGGTAGAGAACCAATTTATACAATTCTCAAAACTATTGAAAGCTGGAAATTCATATCCCCATTTTTTTAAAGAGCTGATGATATTTTTCATGAAAAAGCAATTCACAGTTAAGTGGCTGTCATCCTCCTTGTCACAGCAACCTCTTGGACATCCGTTGAAATCAATTAACCTTCTATACATAAGGAACTCATTTGTAGGAATTGCCTTATGTAACAATCTCCACCAAAAAATTTTAACTCTCGGCCTTAATTTGAGTAATTTAATCCATCTCCAATTTGCATCTTCTACTTCATTATAACTAAGATGTTCTGAAATTACTGCTGATAGAGATTTTCCAGATAATTTGTAAATGAGTTCCAATTCATCTTCATGAGCATTTGTATTAATAGGGATCAAATAAATCAAATCTGCTAGTTCCTTGCCAAATGTTTCATTCAATCTCATGATGTTCCAGCAGCCAAAATTTAGAAAATAATTCAAGGAACATTGATCTTCGTTTAAATTGGAGACAAACGTTGGCCATTTCTCTAAACACTTATCAAGGATCCAAATATCCTTACTAGTGTTAATACTATCTCCATTAGAGATCTTCCACCTGATAACATTTTGAAGAAGTTTGCCTCCACAATTAATTATTTTCCAAGTTGGTGAACTACCAACTTTATTTGCAGAAAAACAGAATCTGTTACCGTATTTGGCTTTAAGAATTCTGTTTAATAAGGATGAAGGATTTGAAATAAAGCTCCATGCAAGTTTTGCTCTCCATGATCCAACTTTTTCATAAGCTGACATAACTCCTATGCCACCAAATTTGATTTGTTTGCAAAGAGTTTCCCAGTTCACATAATGAATTCCATTATTTTTATTTTGCTTTGTCCAGAGAAAGTTTCTACATAATCTATCAAGTTCTTTTAACACACCCATTGGTACAAGTGAATGTGTAGAGATGAATATTGGAAGTGATAAGAGTGCTGATTTAATCAATTGAAGCTTACCAGCCAAAGTAAGATAAAGATTTCCCCAAACATTAAGCTTGTCATAAGCTTTTTCCAAAACATTCTGAAAATTAGAAGCTTTAAGCCTTCTCAAAGCTAATTTGATGCCGAGATAATTCATTTCATTTACTCTTTTGAAACCCATAAATCTGGATAGAGATTTAGTGTCAACTCTGTTAATAGATTTGCTAAAAATCAAGGAGGATTTTTGGTTGTTAACCGTTTGTCCAGTCCAGTTGCTGTACTTTTTCAGAATTTTTTTGATTTTGGTAGCATTCCTTTTATTGGCTTCCTCAAAAATAATAGTATCATCAGCATACTGAAGGTGAGAAATCATTTCTGCATTTGGTGCTATCTTTACACCAATCTTGATACCATAACTTTTAAAAATTTCAGATAGAAGTTGAGAGCACATGATGAATAAATAGGGTGAAAGAGGACATCCTTGCCTAAAGCCACATTTAGCTTTAATCCAATTAGTATTTCTACCATTAACATTAATAGAATACTTTGTGTCCACCACGCATTGAATTAAGAGATTAGCAAAGTATTTTGGAAAACTAAAAAGATCCAAACCCTTTTTTAAGGTGCTCCACCCCATACTATCATAAGCTTGCTCCATATCCACCTTAATTGCCATAAAACCTTTCTTAGCTTTAGAATTTCTGAATTTGTGGAAAATTTCTTGGGTGAGTAGAATATTTTCAGAAATATTTCTTCCTTTGATGAAAGCAGCTTGATTTTCAGAAATGATCTTTGGTATAATAAGAACCATCCTATTTAATAACATCCTTGCCACTATCTTATAGATAGAATTGCATAGACTAATAGGTCTATAATTAGAAGGAGTTAAAGGATTTTTCAATTTAGGAATGAGAACCACTAAGGTTTCTCTCCATCTATCACACATCAATCCAGTTTTAAAAAACAGAGAAACTGCCTTCCAAACATCAGCTTTAATAATATACCAATAATATTTGAAAAAGGAATAGGAGATACCGTCAATGCCTGATGAGATGTTGCTTTCCAAATGAGAGATTACATTTTCCAGCTCTTCTTCAGAGAATTTAGCTACAAGTCGAACCTTGTCAGCTTCATCAATAGTTTTGGAAAAGTTAGGCCAGCCAATGAGTGAACATCTTCTGTGTTTCCACTTTTCCTGAAAAAATTTTGAAATAATTTCTTCAATACAGTTTTGGTCCTCTATCAGAATGTCGTCAGAGCTTCTTAAATGTGTAATATGGTTGTTGTTCCGTTTTGCCGAGGCCACAGAATTAAAATATTCAGAATTGGTATCACTCTCCTTATACCATTTTACCTTAGCTCTTTGTCTCTACCAAGAGCTTAGTCTTCCTAAGGTAGAATTAAATTCATTAATTTTGTACCTTAGTAATAAGATTTTGTCTTCAGAAAGACCTTCTGAACTAGCTTCTTTCTCTTGCAATAATAAAATTTCTGCCTTCAACTCTTCCTTCAACCTGTTGAGGTTAGCATGTTTGGCTTTACTCCAACGAAAAAGAGCTTTAAGAACTCTTTTGAGTTTGAGATTTAATTTTTGGACATCATCGCCTCCTGCTGGTTTAGCCCAAGAGTTTTCCACAATACCTTTAAAAGTTGGGTAAGAAGTCCATACTTCTTCAAACTGCAATCTTCTATACTTCTTGAACCCCGGATTACAAATGTTAATAACTATTGGGCAATGATCTGATGCAATTCTACCAAGATGATGTACTGCAGCAGGTTGTAAGATCTTTAAGGCTGCTGAATTCAGTAAACACCGGTCCAGTCCTTCAAGTATGCGTGCTCCACCTTTCTTGTTGTTGCACCAAGTAAATTTGGGGCCAATAATCCCAACATCATGGAAATCACAACTCTTCATAAACTTTTGCATGTCTTGAGGTCCTTGAGAGAAAATAAATCTCTTCCCACCTCTCTTTTCCTCTTGAGAAAGAATACAATTAAAATCTCCTCCAATAATACATGGAGTGCAGGAATTGGTGAATGTTTGAAGGTCTTCCCAAAGTTGTCTTCTTTTATAAACCTCTTTGCTTCCATATGTTGTGGCAATTAGCCATTCATTTCCACTATGCATTTTCAGATGACCAATAACCAATTGGTTTGAAGAATGACTGATACTAAACGAGCAAATGTTAGAATTCCAGCAAATGAGTATACCACCTGATAAGCCTTCAGCAGGAACATTAAAGAATTCCCAATTGCTCCCAATTAGTTTGTTGATTTCAGCTCTATCAAAAGATTGGACTTTAGTTTCAATAAGTTCAACAAAAAAAACTTGAAGATCCTTAACAAATTCCTTAAGGTAACGAGAGGCCTCCATCTTTCTAGCCCCTCTACAATTCCAAAATGATAGAGATGTCATTTTGATTTTTCACCTTTCCTCTTTTGTAAAAGAATATTGTTCCTTCCCAAAGAATTAAGCTCTTTGACAAGTTTACATTTATTTTTCACAGAGTCTTCCATCTTGCCTTTGACATGATCTATAAGGGAAGATTTTGAACAAAGAATTTCACCTTCTTCAAGAATTCCTGTTTTATCTATCAATTGTAAAGGATCATCTTCTTCTTGTTGTAGACAGTTCAAAATATTGAATTTGTTAATAGTTTCCATAGAGCCGGTTGGAATAATAGGATGCATATTTGTTACCTTTGGATTGCAGAGTTCAACTGTTGAGGTAACATTTTTACAACAATCTCCCATAATTATATCTTCATTTTTACCTTCTGAAATAGAATTATATGATTCTGTACTGTTGTATTTTGACAGTAACAGGTTCATTAGGAAAATTTCCTGAAGTTCCTGAATCAGCAGCTGAAAAGTTAGAAGAATCTTCAATAACAGGATTTAATTGAGTTTTGAATACAAATTTGTGGACATAAACACTTTTAGTTTTTCTGAATCCTGTTTCTTTGATGAGATTCTTCCCCTTGTACAAAGAAGGCTTGTTTTTTCTCTTGGAGTTTTGGACAAAAATCCAAGGACCATATGCTTTCTCAGAGTCAGTACAATGTTGGGAGTAAATGATTTTAGTATTAGCTTTCTTATCCATAAGATTAGCTGCTTCCTTAGGATATGTCGTGAGTTCATCACCACAATTAGAGTCTAGATGCCCAATTTTACTATATTTAAAACAAAAATTGGAAACTCTCTCATATTCAACTTTTTGAAAGAGTCGTCCAAAGGAACCTTCAATCCAAACTCCTGTTGGAAATTGCTGATCTAGAGACATAAGAATACATACTCTGGCGTACTCCCTCTTGCTCCATTGAAACATATTACCATCAATCCATAGAGTAACTCCAATTTTAGTAGCTATTCTAGCCACATTATCTTCATCCCAACAAATCAAAGGAAGATGAGGGAACCTGACCCAAATTGGGGAAGATAAACCTTTCAAAGAGGTGGGAGAAAACATAGGAGTCCATTTGTCGATTCCAACAATGTGTCCATTGACATACCATGGGCCTCCTTCCAAGACTTTGTCTATAGCTTCCTTGTCAGTGAAAGAGCATAGAATCCAGCCAAGTCCTAGGGAAGTAATATGAACCTTCCCGAATTGAATCCATTGACGACGTAGTTCTCTAGCAATCTCATAGACTGGAGCATCATCTCCAAAAACCTTTACCACCAAGGATAATTTAAACTTATCTGCATTCATCTTCAGGTTTTCTTCATTTAGTTTGACAGTTTCATCATCTTCTGAGAGAAAGGAATCTTCTCCTTTTAAAATCACTTTGATATTAGGCTTCCTGGACCAAGCGTCAACAGGATTAGAATTGCCTATATCGTTTGCATTGTCAATACATCAAGCACTTGATGTGTTTTCCATTAATTTTTGAGATAATGAGACTCCTTTCTCTATAAATTGATCCTTGACAATCGGATTGTTGAATTTGTTCATGAACAATTTGAGACCAGACGAAGACGACGCTTCGTTGTCAGCTAAATTCATTTTATGATCAAGAAAAGATTTGAAAACCTTAGCAGGAGATTGAACCATTTTTTCTTTTCCTTTGCCTGGAAGAGTCGAAATAAACATATGACTTGCTTCTGTTGGCTCATTGATTCGAAGAATACCAGATCTATGATTTTTTGGAGATTCATATCTTTGATCGGAGATCAGAATATTATCGTCGGGAGGATTCCGGCGACCTGCGGCCGAGGCCGTGTCATCTTCCATTGGCGGAGAACAACCTGCCTTAAAAAAAGGACCGTTGAGATTTGAATTTCTTCTCTCACAAACTTACTTAATCCGAGAGCTTCTTTCAAATTGTAAATTAATACGTTTTCAACTTGTACCTGTTAGGAATTTAATAATTATGCATATATATATTAGGCTTTGATGCACCGACACTTTATTTTAAGAGGGTATGCAGTGTCGGACACGTGTCCGACATGACGAGGACACGTGTCGGACACATCACTAGTGTGTCCAATTTAAAAAAAATAAAACGGACACGAGTGTCCGGCTATTATATAATTAAATAAATAAAAAAACATTAATCCCGCAATTTCATATTAGCCGATTCACACCGGAGTCTTCATCTTTTCCAGTTCTCCTTAACTCTGTATTACTATTCGTATTTGTGGTCTTTCCGAGTGATTGAGGTGAGCAGCGGTTGGCTGGAGATCGCACCCTTGGTCTTCCCTTATGACCATAAGCATCAAGCCATCCTCCTTAGTTTATGGGCACGGCTAAGGGAAGCCGACGCCAAACTGCATAAAATATTTCAAACCTGTAAGTTGATTTCAACATTTTTTCTCCATTTGTCATTTCTCTTCATTTATCAATGATTATGTATATTTGTGATAAGAAGAGCATATTTTTTTAAAGTATTTTATTTGTTTTGGATTAAATTTATTCTTATAACAAAAATTTATTTATTTAATACGCTTTAACTGTGCTTTTGTTGCTCTTTAAGTGCGCTTTAACAGCGCTTTAAGTGCGCTTTAAATACGCTTTAACTACATTTTAAGTGCACTTTAACTGCGTTTTTGTTGCGCTTTAACTGCATTTTTGCTGCGGTTTCACTGTGATTTTACTCTTACAATAAAAATTTGTAAGAAAAATATCATGCTTGAACGCATGATGCAATAGTTCTTTAATTGTTTTTTAACCTTATTTGGAAATTTTTAATTATTTTATTATAAGTATTTATTTCTTCTATTTCACCAGTTATCTTAAAAGCAAAATGAGCACTAGTGCTGGTGGGAGTGGTTCAAAAGAGCCATATGTAGAAATTGATAAGCCATTATGGATTCATGTTACAAAGTTAGGAAAAATATTTGAATGAGGGAATCTGTCATTTAAATGCAATTATTGTGGTGGCACCTACAAAGGATCTTATTCTAGGGTGAAAGCACATCTTCTTAAGATTTTTGGCCATGGAATTAAAATGTGTCATAAGATTACTATGTCATAGTTGATTGAATTTAATAGACAAGTTGATGAAGCTGAATCTAGAATCAAATGGGCACTTTCTAAAGAGATATCTTTCTCATCTACCCATTGTTCATCCCACACTTCTTCCTCATCTATTAGAGTTGATTATTCATTATTATAAAAAAGTGAATGATATGATTCAAAGAAAAGAAAATGAGTTGCCAGTAGTGCTTTAGAGAAGGTTTTTAATATGCAGCTGCGAGAAGAATTGGATGGTGAAATTGCAAGGATGTTTTTTTCAGCTGGACTTCCTTTCAACCTTGCAAGAAATCCTCATTACAAAAATGCATTCACTTTTGCATGTAATAACAACCTTGTAGGTTATGTTCCACCTGGCTATAATACATTAAGACAAAATTATTGGAAAGGGAAATAACACATATTGAAACATTGCTTGAACTAACAAAATGTGTGTGAAAAAAAAAAGGAGTCACTTTGATATGTGATGGTTGGACTGATCCTCAAAGAAGACCACTCATTAATTTCATGGCCATTACAGAGAATTGCCCAATGTTTATTAAAACTGTGAATTGTGAAGGAGAATACAAGGATAAATATTTTATTGCCAATTTAATAAAAGAGGTGATAGTCATTATTAGGCCTTCAAATATTGTGCAGGTTATAACAGATAATGCGCCGGTGTGTAGAGCTGTAGGATTGTTGGTGGAGCAAACTTATTCTCATATATTATGAACTCCATGTGTTGTGCACACTTTAAATATTGGTCTAAAAATATTTGTGCAAAAAAGAATACAGAGGCAAATGAAATCATCTATGTTTAATGTTATTGGATAACACTGGTTTCAAATGATGCTATTTTGATCAGAAATTTCATTATGAACCACTCAATGAGACTTTCAATGTTTAATGATTTCTCACATTTCAGAATGTTAGCTATTGCTGAAACTCATTTTGCCTCTATAATAATTATGTTGAGAAGATTCAAACAAATAAAAAATATCATTCAATCTATGATGATTAGTGAGAAGTGGTCTTACTATCGAGAAGATGATGTTGGTAAGACAATATATGTGAAAGAAAAGGGCTTAGATGATTTGTGGTGGGATGATGTAGTTACATATTGGCTTTCACTGATCTCATTGATGACATGTTGAGAGAGGCTAACACAGATAAATCATGCCTACATTTGATTTATGAGATGTGAGACTTTATGTTGACAAAAGTGAAAGAAATTATATACAGACATGAAAGAAAGTCACATAATAAAGACTCAAGTTTTTGGAGTATTGTTTATACCATTCTTGAGGATAGGTGGACCAAAAGCAACACACCTCTGCATTTTTTGGCCCACTCATTAAATCTAAGGTATAATTATATTCATCTTTTGAATTAATTTTAAATTTCTTGGTAAATGATTAAATAATTTTATATGCTTTGTATTATTTGAAGGTATTTAAGTAAAGAATGACGTCAAGAAGACCCTCAACGTGTCTCACACAAAAATATTTAGAAGTTTCAAATATGAGAAAGATATGCTAGAAATGATATTTCCCAAATGAGAAGGAGAGAAGAAAAATTAATATAGAACTTGCAAGGTTTTTTGGATATTTAGAGGATTTTGGTGATCAAGAATCTTTGGTTAATAGATGGAGGATGGATCCAAAAATGTGGTGGTTGATTCATGGAGCTTCAACATAACTTCTTCAAACCATAGCAATAAAACTTTTTGATCAAGTATCATCCTCTTCCTGTTGTGAGAGAAATTGGAGCACATATTAATTTATTCAATCAATGAAGAGGAATAAAATAACTCCACAACGGGTTGAAGATTTAGTTTATGTGCATACAAATCTTCATCTTCTATCAAGGAAAACCCACTTTATATGACAGGTGATAACAAGATGTAGGATGTTGCTGGAGATGGGTTCGAGTGCCTTGATGATATGGGGTTATTGGAGGTTGCAAATCTTTCTCAAGATGAACTAGAGTTGAAAGCAAATATTCAATGATGATGATATTGAAGGCCAAAGATTCTATCATTCCCTCTATTGAGTAGTTGGCCCTTCATGTTGTACTAAATAACTTTTTACTTATATTTTTGTGGTTGTACAAGACATTTTTGTACTAAACATCTTTATGTTATAAGCTAAACAAGTTATCATGACTTTGATATAATATTGCTTGCCATTTTTAATATAATGTTACCTTAATTTATATATATTATATTTAAAAATTATTATGTCGTGTCCATGCCGCACCCATCCTGTATTTTTAAAAATGTCGTGTCCCATGTCCGTGTCGTGTCGTGTCCGTGTTGCCGTGTCCTTGTTGGTACATCATAGATATTAGGTTAGTAATTAACAAATATTTCTATATGTGAGAATGTTCGAAATTACAAGTAGAATTTAATGAAACTAAATGAATATTTAAAAAAAAGAAAAAAAATGCTTTCATTTCTTTTGAACATTTTGGGTATTAGAGTCCTCTTGCATGTACATCGGGAATCTGAATGGGAGTGTCATGAAAGGACATCTTGACATGTTTTACACATGCATACATTCCCAATCTTTAAGTGATTATATTTTAGTTCAATGGACCTCACAAATGATTAATTTTTAGGTTATAAATAGGGAGTCCCTTTAGTTCATTTTTATTAAATCTCTTGTAAGTCTTATTTCGGTTCAAGCTCTCATTCTTGTAAGTCTATATATATATATATATATATATATATATATATATATATATATATATATATGTGTGTGTGTGTGTGTGTGTGTGTGTGTGTGTGTGTATGTATAAAGTTCTTTTAAGTTTTATTTGGGTCCCCTATCAAACTAAATTATAACAAAATCTTGCCATCTTTCTCATGTAGAAGGCATCTACTGAGCCTTCCCATCATGCCAATAAAAGCATGGATGGTCTATGTTGTGAGGCACTGTGTCCATAGCCGTCAATCCAACCAGCTAAGAAAGATATGCAGAGGCCTTTGAGTACCTATTTGTAATTCATAGTGGTTTTCCACTGTGTCAAGAAAGACATGCATGAGTACTTAAATTTACCCAATCAAGTTAAGAAAATCTTACACGAGGCTTACCCCATTGGGTCACGAATATTGCTTATGAGTTTCACACACCACCTATGGAAAACATGCATGAGTTACTTTCATTGCACCAAATGAGTTCTTATTGGATTTTGGAGTTTTAAGGGTTGCAAGGTTATATGCTCAAGTGTCCGGTGATAAGGATGACATCAATGGGATGAATGCATAATTATGCATGAATTTTCAATTTTTCTCTCTTATTTTTCAATTTTTTTTTAGAGAGAAAAAGGGTGAAGGAAGAGAGAAAGGGCAGTCTTCTTCTCTTTTAGAGATAAAAAGAGAGTAAGAGAGGGAAAAATAGAGGGGATAGAGAGAGAAAATTATTTTAGAGGGAGAAAGGGAAAGGGAAGGAAAATGATGTAAGTATAGAAATGTAGAGAGAGGAAGGGGGTCTGCTAAGAGAAAACTACTTTCTCTCTTTATATTTATATAAAGAAAGAGAATGGGGGAGAGAGTGAATGATGGAGAATATGTAGGAATTATAGGGAAGGACTTAAGGGAGGTGAGGAGAATTTTATTTTTCTATTTTAACTATTTAGAGTGAGAAAGTGGGAGAGAGTGAGAGTGTGAGGTTGGGAGAAAGAGTGAGTTAGAGGGAGAGGCAAAAGGAAGAAGTGAGAAAAAGAAAAAAGGAGAAGAAGAAGCTAGGGAGTAAGAAAGAAGAAGAGAAGAAGGAACAAGATATTTGATTTACTTAAAAAATTATTGAACATAGTAAAGGAATTACCATATCATCTTTTTCCTTTTCATTTACTTAAGATTTTTCCATATTTTTTTGGCTGATTTAAGTATAGGAGGACAAGGTGATAGGTCCATCCTTGAGGAGACCATTTCTTCTCGTACTAGGGAACAAACTATTGAGCCCTCTCCGAGCTATGCCAACATTCCATCATCAGCGTGAAGGTGTATGCGCTCTTGTTATATGGAGTCCCCACGTGCCTCTATGGATTAGGTAAAATATGAAATTCTCTTTCACATGCATATTCCTTTCATGCCCTTTCGAACCTCCTCAAGGTTCGAAGTCATATAGTGCATGGGCCATAGATATTAGGACCAAATTCTAACTTATCTACCTCTTGTTTTTTGAAGCACTAAATCAACAAACATTCATCTCTTCATCTTCTTCATGCATGATAATTGAAGTTTCCTCAAAACTCCAAGTGTTAGATTGCTTGAATCTTGTGACCTTAGGATCAAAATCCTTGGTTCATTTATCCCTTGTTTGTTGAAGCACAAGATCAACAAACAACCATCTCTCTTCTTTGCATGACTTTTGGAGCCTCCTCAAGATTCTAAATGTCAAATTACATGAGTCATTTGATCTTAAAAATAAGCTCTAAGTCATTCATCCCTTGCTTGTTGAGAAAAAATCAACAAACAACCGGCTTCCCTCCTTGTGCATGTTATTTTGGATTTCCCTAAAAAGTTAAATACATGCTTTGAGCTCTTCAACTTGGAACCAAATTCCAGGTTCTCCCACCCTTTCTTTGTTGGGAACATAAGATCAACAAACATATATTTATCTTCCCCTCCTATGCGTGATATTTGGAACCTTCTCGAGGCTTCAAATGTTTCATTGCATGACTCCTATCATCCTTTAAGAGTTACTACCAATCCTCTTCATGTCTTGTATTAAGAATTTCTCTAAAATCCTAAATTCACCATATTGTAAAACACTTGAACTTAACACTAAATCTTAAGTTCTTCTGTTTCATTTGCTTTGCTGCAAAGTAGGCAAATGAACACATCCTTTTGAACATCAAATATTCAAAGGATATTTATGAATTTACAACCTATAACTTATGTTTTCTCCCTTCTTTCCTATAAATAAAAATCTAAGGAAATCTCATAACTTTCTTAGCTCAAACGCCATAGGATATCTCAAATATCATTGCTTGGTGCTTTTCCCAAAAACTCAAATAAAAGTTTTCAAAAGACTTTTAGTGAGTTTATGAGGGCATTGGCCAAGCATGAGAAATGTACATCCTATCTCTTCTTCATTCTTTCAAGCCAAATTTGATAGATCAACTCCATTATTTGGACACCCAAGAGTCCAAAGATTCCTTCATGGTTATGTGTAATGAAACCCTACACATCACCCTTCTATGTTTGCTTAACCACTTAGCAAACTAATCCCTCATCAATGACAACGAAATGTAATGATTTATCATGTCATTTATCTAGCCTATGTCAAGCAAATAAATTCCTTTCTTTGAATGCCAAAAGTTCAAAGAACTTCCAATTTTCTACCTCCAAGTTGCATGTTATTTCTCACCTTCTACAACAACAACAACATTAAGCCTTTATCCCACTACGTGGGGTCGGCTACATGAATCCTTTTTCTCCATTGTGTCCTATTAAAAGTCAAATTCTCATTTAAATTTAATAAAGAAAGGTCATTCCTAATATTTTCTAAACAAGTATTTTAAGGTCTGCCTCTACTTTTCTTAACATAAGTCAAATCTAAAACCTCTAATCTCCTAACCGGGTCATCAGAAGCCGTTATATGTGACCAAACCATCTAAGGCGACTCTCTATAATCTTATCTTCTACTAGAGCTACTCCAACCTTTTCATGTATATGCTCATTTCATATCCTATCTCTAAGGGTAAAGCCACTCATCCACCTCAGCATCCTCATCTCTGCCATAGTTAGTATTATGCTTCTCTTTTAATGGCCAACAATTGGCACCATAAAGCGTTGCAGGCCTCACCACCATCTTATAGAATTTTCCCTTAAATTTGAGAGGTACTTTTCTATCACACAACAAGCCCGATACATTCCTCCACTTCAACCATTAAATTTGAATTCTGCTGATAACATCCCCATCTATTTTACCATCACTCTAAAAAATAGATCCAAGATATCTAAAACGTGTACTCTTATTAATGTCCAATGTTTTAAAAGGCAAAATCAGGAATCGAGGCATTTTGGCTAAGCGTGACGAAGCGTAAGCCTCAAGGCAGATCGAGGCGTAAGCCTAAAAATGATAAAAATAAAATTATTTAAAATTATGAATAATGATAAAAAATAACAAAATATTATGTCAATTATGAATTAGAGGTTTTGTTCTAAGATGATATTAGTATATTACTAGAAAAGAATATTTAAAATAAACTCACTTAAAAATAAAACATCCTATTAGGATTAAGACCCAATGCAGACTCATCATTACTTTGATTGTCTTCAGAAGATGTTGCGGATCTATGGTTTATGATTTTGATGATAGCAAACATTCATTATTTTTCTACGATTGCCTTATGTGCTAACATTTCAGGTCCACTTGATCATACTGCAATCTTGAACCAGCTCAAGATTGGGTAGACTAGATCTATGTCAGTTTGTAATCTTTTTTCTTTCTTGAGTCTGTTGTATTTTGTGTGGCTATAACTTGGTAGAAATTCTCTTGCTCCCTATATGATTTCTGTTTTTGATAACATCATCCGGGACGATATTAATATCGGCCTAGACGATCTGCCCAAAATCAGAAACCCTAATTAGGGCATCCTCATTAAGGCAGCCGTCAACAGATCGGCCTGGACGATAATCTCAATTCAAAAAGAATCAGCCGCCATAATCAGTTTAGAAATTCTTTGTTTTAGGAAATCGGCCAGGACGATATTATTGTCGTCCAGGACGATCTAACTCAATCATGCCTAAATTGATCTGGTATCTTTGGAAAGCATTAATGGTTGATTGATACGGTCACATCATTCGGGACGATCGAATGATCGACCAGGACGATGGCCTGGACGATTTACATCGGACAGCTTATATTCAGGGCGATGATCAGGACGATTGAAATCGGTTTTAAACTAATCGACCAGGACGATCGTGAGATCGGCCTGGACGATGTAACCAATTTTCTTCTGATCGTCTCAAATCGTCCCGGGCTAATGAGCTTAATTTGTACTGATCGGTCAGGACGATATGTCTATCGTCCTGGACGATAATGTCGGCAACTTGCATTAATGAGCTCGTTTTGAGAGCTTCTATTTAAGCTTTGGCATGGCACTTTGTAAGTATCTTTGGCAGCCATTAGAGCTTCGTTCTTGTGGGGGAAACTTGAAGAGAGAGCTTGAAAGGGAGAGAGGAAAGGGTGGAGTTTGAGAGAGGGAGAAGATCCTGTGAGGGGGGACTCAAGGGAGTGTGGAGGGGGTTCCACACGGTTGCTCCGGCGAACTCGCACCTTAGTACCATCGGATTCAAGGCTTGTCTCGAGGTAAGTTCACCAAAGAAGAAATCTCTTTGGTGTCAAAGGACCCGGCAACTCCGCCGCACCGGGAGAGGTGGAAGTGATTTTGTAAGGGCTTCTCCGCATAGCTGTGGGGGCCAAAGGAGAGACACTTGTGTTAGTGCAATACTTGGAGGGTGCCTCCAAGGAGTGGACGTAGGTCAAGGTTTGACCGAACCACTATAAATCCGGTGTGTTATTTTCTTTATTAATTTCGCACTTTAATTTCCGCATCGTTGGTTTTCTATGTGGTGATATTGATTTTAGTTTTATCTTTGGTTTTAAAGATTTCAAATTCACCTCTCTCTTTTAAATTAGCTTTGGGCCAGTTCTATAGGGATTAACATCCCTAGCGATCTTTCAAGTGGTATCAGAGAACTTTTTAGTGTCATCTGAGCACTTTCAGAAGAATCTTCATAATTAATGTCAAAGTCAACCTTAAACTCTTCTTAATTTATAATATTTTTTTCTTTATCCTCTATATCAGTTAATATTTCATTAGCTCTAGAGTGAAACAATAATAGCATAAAAAATAATTCATTATATTTAAGAATACCTTTGAATTTTTTTAAAGCTCCAATCCCACTTTGTTTCTTTCTTTTATATACATGAGTAGTTGCTTCATTTTCTTCATTGACATGAGTTTCTCCTTCTGCTTCAATTTCAAAAACATCAACATTCTGAGTAACCCATTTATCATCAGACTGTAAATCATCAACAAGTAAATGATCAATTTCATTATCAATGCTTCCTTGCTTCTGTAATTTGAGATGTCTATCTTTTAATTTTTTTTTTTAAATATAACATAAACTAGTTTGTTCATTCGATCTGTCGCTAATCAATTTGTTCTCTTAGAATGAATTTGATTGAAGATTCTCCAATTTCGCTCATATGCAGAAGTCAAACATGTTAGGCTAAGAACTTTAACTGCAAAAGTTTCAATTCAGGAACATCATCTCCAAACTAACTCCAATATTGATTGAAGTAGAAGACTTGAATATTAATATTAATTAAAATTATAAATATATAAATTATAAACATACTAGGATATCGTGTTTTGTAGCATGTTTGTGCTGTTATAAATTCAAACATTCCCTTCTTCAAATAAAATTTCTTAAGTTAATCATTCACTTTGAGGTAGTCTTCTTCAGAAATGAGTTTGTCCATACATGCATACAAATCAGTTTTCACCTTTTTATCAACATGAAAGTCTTTATCATAATGAAATTGAGGGTTTAAATAGTATGCAGGAGCATGTAAGTGTTGGTGTAATTGACGATCCCACTTTTCATTTATAATATCCCATATTTCTTTATAGGAACTTTCTTGACCTCCCAAATCTTTTGCAATATCTTCTTTAGCCCTATTCATTGCTTCATAAATAAATCCCTTAGCCAAGGCTCTCTCACCATCAGCCATTCTTAAACACCTTAACTAATGGTGTTGTTGTCTTCAAAGCATAATTTGTACTGTGTTAAAATGAATCATCTTTCATAACAATTTTTTTTTTACTTATTTTCCTTCTTATTTTTTTGCCAATGAACTTTTAGTCCATTCTTCAGAAGCAAACATAGCTTCCAAAGGTTGTCTTAACACCTTGAATCTCTGCAATATTAAATATGCAGTAGCAAATCTCGTAACAACTAATAATTTCCTTATTAGTGAATTTTCTCATCAAATTGATTACCAAAGATGATTGTATATGAACTTACTAATGAATTTTGCCTTCAATAGGACTGATTTATATTGAGGAAAATGTCCCAACCTCTCAAGCATTAAATAAATGCAAAGTGCAGCACAAGTAGTTCAATAAAGGTGAGGTCTCTTCTGCAATAATATTCTTCCTGCAGTTTTATATGCACTTGCATTATCAGTAACAACCTGTACTACTAAAGAATCACCCACTTCCTAAGCAACTTCATCCAATATTTCAAATAATAATTGTGCATCCATTACAAAACTTTAAGCATCCACCGATTTTAGAAAAATTGTTCTATATGGATTGTTGACCAAGAAATTAATAATAATTCAATGTCGAATATTTGACCAACCATCTGATATTATTGTGACTCATGTCTTAATCTAAGTCTTCTTAACACCATCCACCATTTTTGAAGTTGTCTTGACCTCCTCATTTAGCATCCAAGTCTTCAGTTCATACATGCTTGGAAGTTGTAGTTGTTGAGTCTAGTAATTAGGTTGTTAAGCCTAAGTTAATGTCCCAAAGGCTACCAAGAGGGGGTGAATTGGTAGTTTAAAAATTTTAAGCCCTCTTTTAAAATTATGTTGAACCGAAATAAAATTTATTTCTTTTAAGTTTTGTAAAAAAAAGTTTTTCAACCACAGAGTTTTTTTTTAAGATTTAAAAAATAAAATGCGGAAATGTACAAACTGTAAAGTAAATGACACCAGATTTATAGTGGTTCGGTCTATAACCAGACCTACATCCACTCCCCGGAGGCACCCTCCGAGTATTGCACTAATACCACAAAGTGACTCTCCTTTGCACCCACAGCAAGACGGAGAAGCCTTTACAACACACTCTTTTCATCACTACCCGGTGCGGCAGAGAACCGTCGTCCTTTTACATAATCCCCAATGTTGGTAGAGAACCGTCCGTCCTTTCACACTCTCCTAGTGTGGGCAGAGAACCCTTCCGTCCTTTCACACTCTCCTAGTGTGGGCAGAGAACCCTACAGCTGTTCACACTCTCCAAGTGTAGGAAGCGATCCTGTCGGCTATTCACACTCTCCAAGTGTCGGCAGTGAACTGGATCTCCTTGAAAGATCTTCTCACAAGAAATCTAGAAGGAAGAAAGAAAAGAGTGAAGTAATCCCAATTCACAAGTAGAGATTCTTACCTTTGAACTCCAAGTGAAGCCTTCACGCTCCAGTGGTAGGAATCCTCCTTTGAATGCACTCTCACACTCTCTCCTTTGCTATTCTCTCAAGAGGCACGAAGTTCAAATGAAAGAGATTGGGTGGCAGTCTAATTTGGACTATATATACAAAGACAAGAAAAACTGCTCAAAAACTGTAAATTTTCAATTCTGTACGCAGTGGATCGTCCCGTACGATCGTGGATCGTCCTGGACGATTTTACTTAAACGCTTTGAAACGACCCTGTTTGTATATCTGTACGAAATTTCTTCGTACACACTGATCATCCCATACGAACTAAGTTCGTCCGGTACGAACGGTTATTACTAGGTCGGTCTAGAAAACTGCTGAAAACCGTTCTAAGTCGGTTAATCGTCTGGACGAAAATTGGTTCGTCTGGACGAAATTTTTACAGAGAGCAGATCGTTTTCTGACGATAATTAATTTCGTCTGGACGAAAATTTTACAGAGAGCAGATCGTCCTGGACGATAATTAATTTCGTCTGGACGAAAATTTTACAGAGAGCAGATCGTCCTGGACGATAATTAATTTCGTCTGGACGAAAATTTTACAGAGACCAGATCGTCCTTGACGATAATTAATTTCGTCCCGGACGAATAGGACTTAGAAAAAATTTTCAAGATAGTTCCTATTCATTCTATGTGCTCAATAGGAGATAACTGACTGATCGTCCCGTACGATCTGATATCGTCTTGTATGATCCGTATAACTTAAATATGATCTCCTTATGTGTGAGTATGATTTTATTCACTCAATTACAATCACTCTCTTTCAAATTTAATTCAAAAAAAAAATACAAGCTTCAAAATCACAAAGTATCTCATGTTGAATTTGATTTGAAGTTTTCGTAGTCTAGAGTCTGATTTTCCTGAAATTTTAGTACACACAAGAGCAAATACAAATCTTCTAAAATTGTTAGGAGATAACTACACATTTGAACAATAATGTTTGGAATCATCAAAACTATACAAGTTGCAAAAATTTAAAGCATGTAAATAACAACTATTTTAACAGTAGTCTTCTTTCATAAATTTCAATAAATCATAACATATTAATCCATGACGGACTCCTAACAACATTAAATGTAATCCCATTTTTATAGATGAATTGGCAATATCCAAACAAACTCTGTTGCTGAGTTCTTTTGTAGCAGTAGGAGCCTGAAGATCCTGAGCGTTTATGTTATCCTCGTTATCAATATTTATTATAAATCTATCCATGGGATCACGAGTGTCTTGGTTAGAAGAAACTAGATAGCTTCCACTACTGGAACCTTCATATTGTGATCCATAGTAAGTAGAGTTTCCTATCATCTCTTCCATATTACTTTGTGTGACCTCCTTTGTGGTGGAAAATATATTTAAATAATCTGTACATTCCTTTTTCACCTCATCAGGTATTTTTATACTTGGTCTCACATTGACATGAGTGCAGGGTAGATGATCCTTCAACCTCTTGACGCCACTAGTTATGCGTTCTCATAGAAATTATATTTCATGTAAACATAACCCTTCTTTGTACCTTTGCCTGTCACTTCAACTTGAGTTCCATATTTTCATGCATGATCTTTCCTTCTTGTGCCACTAGTCATGCTAATAATTTATAGAAATAAATAATCAACATCAAATTATTGATATATACAAGATTTTCATTTATTCATATGCAAAGAAATCACAACACAAAATCAATAATAGGAAA
The DNA here is from genome assembly GCA_016618105.1 of Dendrobium huoshanense. Taxonomy (NCBI): domain Eukaryota; kingdom Viridiplantae; phylum Streptophyta; class Magnoliopsida; order Asparagales; family Orchidaceae; genus Dendrobium; species Dendrobium huoshanense. The sequence goes on from CM028351.1 coordinate 41,740,331, forward strand.
GATTATAACAATTATTTGTACTACCAATAATAAGATAACATTAATGCGATAATATACTGAGCATGTACCGAGCAAATTTTATTGCAAGAGTAATTTTGAAATTATGCTTCTATTTAAAGTTCGTAAGTTATTTGTATGGAAAGATACGGATCAATACCGAGCATGTACCTAATGGTATCGAGCATGTACTGCTCAGTATCGAGCATATACTTCTCGGTACAGAGCATGTACCTAGTGGTACCGAGTATGTACCGCTCAGTACTGAGCATATACTTGCTAGGTACCGAGCGGTACTAGCTCTGTACCGAGTATGTACCTAGCGGTACCGAGTATATACCTACTCAGTATTGAGTATGTACCTAGCGGTACTTAGCAGTACCGAGTATGTACTAAGCGAACGAATGAAAGAAAGTCAAATTAAGAGTTATTCAAACTCTCGTTACTGCATGTCAAATTCAAGTCCCACAACACCACTGACCTGCTCTTCCAACCTAATCGAGGCCTGAACGTTTCTTGCACTCATAACTTCAGCTTTGTTTCCTGCTTTTGAAACTATTATTGCTTTCAGCTTCGTTTCCTACCATGTCTCATTCTGACTTTGTCTCCTGCACTCACGGCTTTGTCTCCTTCCCTCCCTACTTCATCTCTTTCCCTCACGGCTTTGCCTTCAGCTCGCTTTTTACTTCTCACAGGAAGCACTAATCCTATAGGAGAACACGAATCGGCTGCGTCGTATTTACATATATACCGAAGAAAAAATTTTGAGGCGATACCTCATACTGCCTCGAGGCTTTACGCTCTGATGCGTACGCCTCGTGCAAAAAAATCATAGGCTTCGCTGGATGGTTCGAGGCGTAAGCCCCAATACACATGACTTCCGCCTCGACTTAAGACGCCAATGCGGATGCCTCGTCCGCTTTTTTAATGGATGTTAATGACTTGATCACCCAAAGTCACAATCCCCTCACTAGGTTTATTACTACTAAAATTACACTCCATATATTCTATTTTAGATATACTAAAGAGAAACCTTTAGACTCTAAGGTTGACCTCCATAATTCAAGTTTACCTTCAACTACCTCTCTAGTCTTATCAACAAGAAGAATATCATCAGCAAAAAGTATACACTAAGGTACATCCTCTTGCAAATGCCTAGTGAGAATATCCATGACTAAAGCAAAAAAGATATGGACTTAAGGCTGTGTTGACCTTCAGATCATAGCCAAAAGAAACTAAAATGAGAAGAATACACGACATACCTTGCTAAATTTTGTCCCAAAATCATGCCGAAATCCCATTGAAATATTGTGTACGCGATGCATCTAAGTCATCTCCCGCGATTCCTGCTCGAATCCTACCTTGATTCATCTCCTTTCGCATCATTAAATACTAAACCAAAATGAAGGCTTCGGCTTCGCTACTTTTTCAGATTCTTCCCCATACCCAACACCTCCTATACCGAAGACAATTGAGCCGCCACCAGGCTGAACCCCACTCGCTCTTCCAACCTGAATACCTCCACGCTAGATACAATCAAACTTTTGAAGCCTCTCGTCGACCTACAACCCGCCAATCTCCTCCCTTTTCTTCCATGACCAATAATCCTGACCTGCTCTACAACTCTGTCGAAGCTCTCTGTTGCAAGCCTTCTAACCCATTTGGTCCACACAGAGAGAGAGAGAGAGAGAGAGAGAGAGAGAGAGAGAGAGAGAGAGAGAGAGATAGAGAGGTAGAGCCTTCTCCCTACCTAGTCAAAGGCCTTCCTCCCGTCGATCTTTCCCAGGTTCAGACCTCCCATTATCGCCTCCATCTGATCAAATCCACAAGCCAACTGAGCCGCATGCCTTCCCAATCCCTTGTTCGAACCTCATCCAAAGTTTTTCCCTAGCCGTAGCTCTCGACTCCTCCCTCCAAAGCCAGCCAAACCCCACCAAGCTTGCCCGATACTCCTTCTACCTCTATCCGACCCCTTTAGTTATTATGTATGTAGTTAATATTATTTTTGTTTTAATATTATTTGGTTATTATTATAAGAATAATTGTTAGTATTGTTAAAGATCATATTGTTGGTGGAATTTTGAAAACAGGTTTTGAAAATGTTAGTTTTCTTTGGGAATTTTGAAATTGAGATTTAATTCTAATTCTAGAAGTCGAATCAACTCGCTCGGAAAAGTATATCACCCCGAAAGGCGAGAATAAAATTCCACAACGGTGTTCAGGCTTAGAATTATGTAATTCATCTTGAATATCATGGCTAGATTCTAAAGGAAACTCGACACGGCCCCAAGGGGACGAGGTAGGGTTCAACTAAATAATCTAGTTGTGATACTCAAGGAGTGTGATTGCCGAATTCATATTCAAAGCCTTATCAAAGAAGGATGTATCTCCCCAAAGGGAGGTTTCACCTTTCAATGATAATTCTTCTAATATGATAACGACAATCTTTTTTTTACTTTTCCCAAAGAAATCTAAGAGGGTTTTTTTTTAAGATTAATTTTGAAATCAGGTGTGTGGGGTTCCAAATTCCACAATGGTGTTCAGGCTTAGAATTATGTAATTCATCTTGAATATCACGGCTAGATTCTAAAGAAAACTCGACACGGCCCCAAGGGGACGAGGTAGGGTTTAACTAAATAATCTAGTTATGATACTCAAGGAGTGTGATTGCCGAATTCATATTCAAAGCCTTATCAAAGAAGGGTGTATCTCCCCAAAGGGAGGTTTCACCTTTCAATGATAATTCTTCTAATATGATAACGACAATCATTTTTTTACTTTTCCCAAAGAAATCTAAGAGGGTTTTTTTTTTAAGATTAATTTTGAAATCAGGTGTGTGGGGTTCCAAATCTCCTACCATCGCAAGCCCTCGTAGTTAATTACATCGTAGGGAGACAGAGTCCCCTACGAAAACTCTCGATTAAAATAAGAACGAAATTTTGTTAGATTTTGTATGAGTGATATCAAAAAGAGAAGTGAATTTTGGAAACTCAAAAGGGAATGGATCAAAATTGAACAGTTATTAATGGAGTTAAAGGAGGAGAGGTAGGGGACACTTTGAGATTCCAGAACCATCCGGAAGTGTCCTAACTTAATCTAAGTGTTGGGTTTTATGTTTTAGATTGAAATGATATTTAATTAGAGTTGAGCATTTTATTAGAAACTTGGGATTAGATTCCCGAAGTTTGGGGTCTTATAATTAAAGATCTGCCCCGGATCCTAAATCTATTTTGGACACTGGACCACAGTCGTCCGATCCTAAATAATGCAGTGCAAGGTCTGGACTTACCCCGGCCTGGATTGGGGAGCCAGCTAACCACCTAATCGATTTAAAATTCATGAATCCGATCTTTTTTTTTATGAACGAATGATAGGGACGTTGTAATTAAGGTTTTGGAGAGTTGGGGCCGACATCTAAAAATTTTCCTAGTTGGCCCCTTTAACTTATGTTGGGTGCTAAAATGCTAAACTGATGCAATTAAAATTTTTTACTCTTTTAGTTTGTATCTAATGCAATGCATGCCGGTCGACAATTCCCAAATCAAGTATGCTTGAAATTTTAAAAACAGGCTTAGAAAATAATTTTTTTTTTAGAAGACTGGGCTTCCCCAGGTCCGGCACCTCGTCCTCATAGGTCAGACTATCCGGACTCTACCCGCAGGCGGGGAAGGGTCTAAAACAAGGAAAGAAGAAGTGCAGAAATATGCATGCGACCCTGGGGTCGATCCCCGGCTAATTCCCTAGATTCGTTATATTTCTATGTTATTTAGACTCACTAAAATTTTAGCCTTTTTAAAGTTATGAGTATAAAACTTTCACACCCTTACGATCCTCACGTATCCAGGAGAAAACAAAAGTGGCACACAATTGCCAAAAAAACTAAGAAAAGCAAGCAATCCTAAGGGCAATCAATTCAACACATCAAATATAAATAAATTAATCAATAAATGTCCATAGGCAAAGTTGCCTTGCTTATTACAAACCAGAATTTTGCAGAAAGTAAAGTGGCCGGGCACCAGTGACAACAACCCGGATTCTAAACCTAGTAATGACGCAAGCAGTTTTGAGTGGGATATTCTCAATCTTCAAATCTTCAGTCTTGTTCTTCTTCGGGCTCCTTTTGCTTCAAGCTCCTTTGATTCTTCGTACTGGACTACCTAAATGGATAAGATGGCACTTCCTTTAAGGGGAAGGTCACTCTTTCCTCTTTGGGTAGGGAGGAGTGTGGCCCAAATTTGGATCTCCAAATAGAAAAGGTCTACTCCCCTTGGGGGCATCCTTTTCTCTTCGGAGTCCAAGCTTTGGACTTATATATCCCAACTCAAAGCTGACTTTCACAACACTTAATAATTACACAAATTACATTTACTTGAAAATAAAATCTAGACTCACCTGCAGGGTTATCCTAAGCAGTTAATAAATAAGATGCAGTTATTCCCAAGCAGTTATATATGTGCAGAAAAGAAAGTAAAACATACTGGCCACGCTATTTTTATTTGGGGGCTTTAGCAGCTGAAGCACCTGTGCAAGCAGTTATAACAATTGATAATAATTTTTTTTTATTGATTTAGCCCCCTTTTATTGCCTTGCATGAACGTGGTCACCTGTAGAAAACTGTGTGAACATCTAGATCGTACCTAACCTAAGGGTAATCTAGTCTCCAAATATATCAGTCCATCCACATAGTGCAGAAAAGTAAACAGACACAGCAAAGCAATTTCATCCACAACATGCAGTGAAAATCACGAAAAATCTGGCACACAGCAGTTAAGTAAACACCGGCCTAACCTAGATTTAGAGTTGGTTGTCCTAGCACATCATCTAAAATGTGTGTAAAAGGTCGTGTGGCTGGGGTAGATCCTAAAGTGGGTGATTAGTTAGAGTTGTCTAGAAAAGTTCTGAATTTGTTAAGGCTCAAAAGGGGATTTAGATTAAAATTTAAGTATTAGTAGATTAAGAATTTTAATTAAACATATTTTAAAAGTTAATTGATTGCTACCTTTGTTTTACATCGAGGCCGTGAAGTTTATTTCACCTTCCTTGGGGCTAAGCTAATAGCCTCGTAGGTCTGGGTTACCCAGTAACAATCGGGGTTGATTAAGTTATTTAAATTGGCTGGAATTAAAGGAGTGAATCAATATTAGGTGAATTGATTACTGATTTTAATGGGTTGGTTGAGAATTTTAATTTCCTATCAAAAGAATTTTAAGGGTTAGAAGAGTTAACAGGTTTTAAAGAGTTATCCGGATATGTTAACTAAGGGGTCAAATTTTGATTTTTAAAATTAGGATTAATCTTAAGGGTTTCAGATTTTTAATGAATACTAGACCTAATTATGAGTTATTAGACAGGTGGCACACTCAAGTTGGAGTTTTCTATGAAAAGATATGATTTTTAGAAGTTCTGGCCCGTTCTGACCTAAGGTCACCTAAGATGCTGATTCCTTGGTTTTAGCTAAGTTATGAAGGTTTGATGTTTCTAGGAAGTGATGAATTCTAATTGAAGTCATTATCCACTAAGTTGATTAATCAAAATTTTTCTATAGTTAAGAGTGAATTTTAGGAATTCTACACACTCGTAGGGATTATCAAGTTACTACGACTAAGGGGTCTGCTTAAGGATTTGAACCCAAATGAGCCCTAAAATCCTTGGGATCAATTCCAAAGGTCATAAATGACCTAAGGACAGATCAACAAGTGTTTAAGACCCTTTTGGGATTTTTAAGATTTTTAGGATTAATTAAAATTGGTTAACCCTTGATTTTATCTAAGGACTAAATTAAAATCAATCTAAAGATCAACTTAATAGGGTTTCAATTCTTATTGATTAGGGGATTAATTAGAGACAATTATGGACATCTTAATGGATTTTATAAATTAAGAATAGTTCATTATCAATTGATTAGGGTTAAGGCCATTTCTAAGAAGGATTTTTTAGGCTCCTACTTGGGGAACCAAATGAACTCCAAATTTGATGAAATTTGGACCATAGGATCACCTGACCCTAAGGACTAAACCCACCAAATTTGAGCTCAATTGGAATACTCTAAGGTGGTTAACTAAACCACCCAAGGCGAGTTCGAAGTCACCTTCAAATCACTATAGGGGTCTATCCTAAGCTTGGATTGGGGCAAAATCAATGTCTCTACACTCTTGATCCTACACATCATCATCACACCAAAAATCACACCCTAAATCCCATCGGATAGGTCTATATACCTTCTTGTAGTTAAGGGTCAAACCATGACCCTTAAACTTAAAAATTAGGGAAAATGCCCTTGAACAACTTAAAATGAAGAGGTAAAATTTGGACATGTCAGAAACATGTCCAATTTCAATCTCCCAAAATTCCAGACCTGGTGGACATGTATTTAAAAAGTAATTAAAGAAATTCATAAAATGCTCAAATTAAAATTAAACCTAAGATTGATCTAACCAGGGTCTGGAACCATAGGGCTTTTGTAGTGCTCCCTGAGACCTTTCCAATGAGCCTAAAAACACCTAATTTGGACAAGTGTGCAGGGAGTTATGATTTTTGAAGATCCCTTGAATTTCTGAATTTATTAATCCGGAAATTACACAGTCAGCAGCCATTACCACGCATCGCGCGTCGATTCGCCAGGCAATGATTGGCGCTAACAATTAACGGCCGGGTTAACGACAGCCGTTGGATGGCGGATCGAACGGCTGAGATTAACGGCGCTCCGATACCGCGGGATTTAATCCGAGCCGTTGATCAAGATCAACGGCTGGGATTTCTTCTTCAACCTCCCGCTCGTATCCGAGACCGCAGGGCTCTCCGGCTTGATCCGGGCGATCCCGCTGGCGAAGTCCGATGAAATTTTGCAGGGAGGATCAGGATGGAGGGAACCTTCAATCCAACGGTGGAGATCCGTTGGGGTGAAGGTTCTCTTCACACTTGACCAAACTACCTAGCTAGGGAGCTCGGGATGGAGAGATTACCACAGAGAAGGCCTCAACGAATGAGCTTCTCTATCAGGAAGCTTCAGGGGACGGTGGCGAACAGTTCTCCTTCTGGCGTCGGGATCGGAGGACGGCCGGAGGTGCGACTTCGAGCGGGACGCCGAAAGCTTTCACAGGCGTTTGCTCGAACGGAAGGAGGGATCGATCTCTGCGCTCGAAGGAAGCTTCTGGGAGTTCGAAGGAGCTCTGGGAATCGAATCAGAGCGAATGACAATGCCTCCTGAGGTCTGGCGAGCTCAGGGGTATTCGGCCACCCTTCGGGAGCTTGGACGGCCGGGATTGAACTGGGGAAGGCTCGGATCGCTGCCAGGTGGACGATGGCGACGTACAGGGGGGATCATGGAGATCAAACCGGTGGGCAGCAGCCTTGAACCAGGAATTGTCTGGGGGGGACCACCGGAACTCAAATTCCATTGGCTCCGGCAGCCGCCGGACATGGTCTGGGTCGGGTTGACCGAGGGAGACCGATGGGGACATGCTGGAGCCAAGGGTGAAGTCAATTTGGCCTAGGGAGGCCTGGATCGAACTGGTGGTTGGGTTGGACCCAAACCTGCTCGGTTCGAGTCGAATCGAGCTCGATCCAAGTCAGGTCAGACCCTGGGTTTGGTATGGGAGGTAGGTCTGGGTCCGGTGCACCCAATGCAGGTGGAAATTGGGTCCAATTTGATCTGGGTTAAAAAGTGGTTCGGGTTGATCCAAACCTGCTCGGTTCGGGTCGATTTGGGCTCAACCCAGGTCAGGCCAGACCCTGGGCTTGAGGTGGGAAGTGGGTCTGGGTCTGATGGTCCCAATGCAAGTGGCAATTGGGTCCAATTTGATCTGAGCTGGAAGATGGCTCGGGTCCAAGTGTTTTTGGCTACTTTGGGTTAGCCTAACTCTTGACCCAAGCTAGCCCAAGACATGGGCTGGCTGGAGGGGGTGTATTGGACCTAGGGCCACCTATGGGAGGTGTTGGTCAGGTTCAATTAGGCTTAGGTTGAGAGTTGGCTCAATCCCAAGTGCTTTTGGGCACTTTGGGTTAGCCTAACTCTTGACCCAAGTGAGCCCAAGGGTTGGGCTGATCAAGGAAGATGTATTGGGTGAAAGAGAACTCAATAACACCTTGATTTGGATTCAATTTGATTAAGATCAAAAGATGGCTCAAGGGAGGCCTCTCTTTGGTCACTTGGGTTAAGCCATATGGTTAACCCAAGTGACCCCAAGGCTTGGGTCACCAAGAGGGGTCTCTTGGGTACCTAAGGAGTCATCCCATGCATTCAAAGGACTTGGAATGGACTTGATTCAAAAATTTGAAAGAGAAGGGGTGTATGGGTTCATGGGTCAAACTTGGTTGACTTGGTCAACCAGGTTGACCCAAGGTTTGGATTTGAGTTCAATAAGTTGAGTTTAACATTTGAAATTCATTGAAAGTAGTTTCAAAGAGTTTGAAATTGATTTGGGTTGAAATGAACATTTGAAATCTCATAAGGGTATTTTGGTCAATTTTGACCCATTAGTCAACTAGGGTCAAAAATGGATCTGAAAAATGCAGTTTACTGCTCAGTGGGTTAAGATCAAGAGTCTGGAAGTGATTGGAGGCTTTGATAAGGGCTCCAAGATCAAAATCTTCAATGGGTTAGGTTCAGTGGCATGGGCTGTAAATATTTGAAGGTTTTATAGCCTTTGGGTTTTAATTCAGATTCTGGGGTTAGAGACCTCAGAATGGGCTCAAAATTGAAAGGCAGCCTCTATAGACATGTCTTATCACTTTGTAAGTGATAGACCCTGAATCAGAGGCCATTTGACTGGGTTTTGAAATATTTGAAAAGTCTTTGAAAAAGGTCTTTATGACAGGGCCTTAAGACTTTGAATTTGAGTCTGGATTTTTAGATTTGGATTAGATTTTGATTTTGGATGATCAATATTGGAGTATCCAAATCATTCACAATCATGTGATGATTGTTAATGAATGGATATGGTCAAAGCTAGATCAAAGGTAGGATCAAAGTCTAGGTTGAAATTTGGATTCTCAAGTGGATTGGATCAAAGTTTGAATATGTTTGAATTAATTGGGGTTTGAGTTGAATGAAGTTTGAGATTTAGATTGATCAAAGGTAGGAATTAAATTGAAGTTGGAGTTGATCAAAGGTAGGAATTGACTTGAGGTTGAAGTTGATCAAGGGTGGGAATTGATTTGAGTCTAGATTGGTTCCAAAATCTAAAGCGTTTTTAGGATCTAGGATCTAAGGGAACCCTAGGCTCTAGAGTAGGCCCTAAGGTCTGGCTCTAGGAAAGGATCTTAAGGTCTAGAGTGGATTCTAGGATCTAGAATTAATCTGGAGTTTGGAAGGGCCTTAATGACCTCATACAAAAATGAGGTCAACACATATATATTGTGCTTGTGTGAGGGAAACAAAAAGAGAGATGTCAAAAAAAAGAGGTTGCCTCGATTTTTGTACTCTCCATTCTCCAGAAAGCAATGGTATAACACCTTTAATCTCTAAAACTATGAGAGCCTGATTTCAACGCATGCAGAGTGACAAAAAGAACACATATACACCTTTTTTTCTTAGCTTAGTGGGAGGAAGTGCGTCGTGATGCTTGCAACGAAGTGGGTAATCACCTAAAATCCCTTCTTCAATGTTCATGGCACACCGGAAAATTGCCTATACACGCTTTTCTTAGCGTGGTGGGATGAGAACCTAGTGCGACGCGTACGATGAAGTAGGGATACACATAAGCACCCACTTGCGGGGAAATAACTATTTTTCTACCATGTACTTATGGAAGACCCATACATGCTTTTCTTAGCGTGGTGGGGGCGAAGAAAATATGGCCGCGGGAGATCGTACTTGAACTTGATTGAACAAATGGGACTTAAGTAAAATAAAAAAGATAACTTGGACATAAACTCAACAAATACTACAAGAACTTTAACTTGCAAAATTTGGACTTGCGTATTGAATTTGAATTGAACAATTTAGAGTGGAACTTGAAACTCAAGAAAAGACTTGAGTTGGACTACAAAGGACTTGAACAAGACTTTGGACATAAAGAACTTTGATATTGAACTTGAATTTGAATCTGCAATGAACTCAAACAAGCTTCTCTTGAATACAAATAACAAAGATTTGAACTTGAACTGAATGAAATGATAAGAGAAATTAAATGAATAACATAAGACCTAAATTGAATATTAAGTGAACAACAATGAACTTAATGTGGACTCAAATGAGGAGTCATAAAGGATCCGACTTGAATGAATTATAAGAAATAGGCTCAAGATAAAGGGGGAAGACCTATCCAAATCTCATCCAAGCAAGGATTCGTGCACAAATTCATTACAAGCTTTGGCATAAAGCATATTTGAGCAATTATATTCAGCCTATAACAACCATCTCAATGTGAGTGAAGGGATTGGTATCAAGCTCATCGTGTATCTTGTAAATTATCTTTGAGGACAAAAATTTACAAGTAGGTTTGAACTACCTTTGAAGACAAAGGGTTTGCAAATAGAATTTGTACACAAACAACACAAGACAGTGGGAGATATGACTTGACTACGAAGTCATGATATGAATACTTTGGATCATTGATTTGTCATATTGGATTTGACTCATCCTTAAGCAACAACAAACATGAATTGTAGGAGATGTGATAACCTACCTTCAAGTCAACATGCAAGATCTAAATGAAGATGTCAAAAATTATGATCATTCAAATGCATCCAAAAGAACATCTTATGAACCATATAAAGATGATGAGGGTTGATGTGCATATCAATCATATGAGCAAATATGATTGTCTTCTTGCAAATAAAAGAAGTTGATACATATAATAGTGGGTTCGCAAGCAAGCATCACCATGGATATTCCCAAGTTCATCAAACATGTTGCAAGTATAATGTGATCTTTAAGTAAAGAAGGTCATGGAGAGAGAGAGCTTGATCATAGAGCCATAGTACGGGGCCTTTAAATCATGATAAGCCACTCATAATGTTAAACATGCCTCATCCCCAAATGACGATCAACAAGAATCATCATTTCAACTGGATGGCAAATATTAATGATTAATGGTGTCAAGTTAATCATGTATATGTACACTACAACCAACCTAGGAGAATGAAGAATTTTTAGAATTAATTTTAGAAGACAGATTGAGTATGGAGTCATAGAAACATGACTCATTTATAATTGACATCCAATAAGAATGGTAGAAATGTGATGCTTTATCTGCAAATTATAATGATAGTTGAACAATATGAAAGTAGTTGAACTACAAGTGAGATGACATCCCTTAAATTCGCTATCTTATAAGTATGCATAGAAACTCCTATGAGTATAGGAAGTTGTGTAATGAATACAACATCCTGTGGCCGATGTTAAGTAATTTGTAAATGAGCATGATAGCTTACTTGCAAACGAAGAAGATTATGAATGTACCTATCGATTATGACATAGGGTCGTAGTGCAGATTTCTGTAACAATGCTCCATAAGCAACATTAAAATACAAGCAGATACATTCAATCTTACCAATAAAAGAAATTGGGATTGACATCAATCTTCATGCAAGAAAATATGATAGCTCTTACTACATCTATGTGCAAACACTGATTAAAGATTATAGATGTTTGAAGAAATTATAGTGTGCCCACAAGTTACTGTATAAGGTCCATCATGCACATAGTGATCCATCATCCATTCGCTTTAAGTGCAAGATGGTGAAAATTTTAAATTTTAAATATCAAATCTTCAACATTTCCAAATACCTAAGCCCAATGCTGCTACTATATGCCAGATAACATGTATCTATACTTATCTGATTGACAACTAGCCTTAATCGAAAGTTCTCTCTCGTTGTCGGGAAAGGTAATTAACTATAGGGGCTTGCGCCTATAGGAAACCAGAACTTTGATCATAAAGTCCTCGCAAAATGAGGGCGAAATCTCTGGATAAATTTTATTAATTATAATTAAGTGATTAACCAAAATAAAAAGTGACAATATAAAATTATTAAAATATAGGATAATACATCACTATCTAAAATTAGTGAAAATTAACAAGGATATACTTCTAGTTTAAAAAAATACTAATAATTAAATTGATTAATCATTATAGTTACAGCCCAATATTAAGTTAGAAGTTATAGATTAATCATTAACTTTTAATTGTTGAAGTGAATAATTGAGTTTTAATAATTAGATATGATGGTAGTTAAAATTATACTTAATGTAGTTCATCACCCCTTGTATTAGCTCTCCCTTCTTATCCTTTTTGGTTTATGTTTAAGATTGTATTTTAAATCTTAAGCATTTATTGATAATAATTTTTGAATGCACTCAATCTTTTTTTTTTAATTCTTTTTTAAAAACTTTTTTATAGTTCTTTTTTTTGTGGAGTATATCATTAATGATTTTAAATACTAACTTTTGTTTTAGACCTTCATATAATTAATAATTTTATTGTAAGGACTTGATGACATTATTAATTACATCTTCAGGTTAGCTATGATTTCAAAGTTTAATCTACTTATATTTAATTTTTATTGCTAATTATTCATCTTACAATTTTAAAAGTTAGTTTCATAAATGTATAAACTTATAAATTCAAATTACGATAATAGCTCAAATGATTGAATGAGTTAAGTATTAGTTTTTCTAACCTATAAATTATAAACAAAGTTTATTTAAACTAGAATTTAGGATTTTATTATTATCCTCATTTTATATGAATTTTAATTGTCATTTTTAAAATGGTTGATTAAATAATAAGAATATAAAAGTAATTGGAGACAATAACAGTTTAATCATGAAGATAATTTACTAATATGTAAATAAAACAAATAAACAAACACTACAAACACATACTTTCATAAAAAATGATAAAAGGTGCATAAAATATATGTTGAACATAAAATATGACATAATATTTATAACATAATGGATACTAGTATAACACATACATGGGTGACCTCTCTGAAGCAGCGCTTGTTTATAATCTTCAGCTAGACTTGCCCAGATTTTCCAATTGGCTAAGATGGATGATTGTTACTCTTCAATTGGTTCCCATGGTATCGCTTTCCTTATTTTTAGGATAAACTTCAATATTACTAGGTACGGATCCTATGGGCCTACTACTCACAAAAATCGCAAGCTAATTTAATTGAGTTTCCAAGTTTTTAATTGAAGAAGTTTGGTTTTGTAATTTAGTTCCCAATTGCATAATCACATCTTCAAATGATGTATTTCTAGTCCCAAACTAGTTGTGTTGATTAAACTTAGGAGGATAAGCTAGCCTTGGATTATTATTAGCTTGATTTTGATTATTCTTATTTGCTCCTCGTTATTTTGACCATAATTCTATAAATTTCCATCATTATTATTTAACAAACTAAAATTGAGGTTATTCCTCCAACTTGGATTATGTGTATTTCAATAAGCATTATTTTCTCTTTCAATTACATTTATATTTTCAATCTCTTGGATATCATTCTTTTCCATTGAGCTTTTATCTTCCAAATGTAAACATGAGTCAAAATTTAAGCTTAAAGTGCTCAACTTCTTTCATATTGGTGCAACTTGTGCAGTCAAAATGGATAAAGAATTATTTTATAGACTCCTGCTATTCTTAGGATTCATCCTATCAACAGGCCATTGGAAATTATTTATTTTCATTTTCTCAATTAATTCATAAGCATCCTCAAAAGGCTTTGACATCAAAGAACCTCCAGCTACAATATTAATTATGGCTTCAAGAGATCCTATCAATCCATTATTAAAAGTTTAAAATATCACCCAATCAGGTAAGGCATGGTGTGGGAACTTTTTAAGCATCTCCTTGAATCTCTCACAACTCTCATAAACAAATCCTCTTTCTAACTGAATAAAAGAAGAAATATCATTTCTAAGTTTGACAGTCTTAGAAGGTGGGAAATACTTTTCGAGAAATTTGTAGGCCAACATATTCCATGTTGTAATAGAGCATCGGGGTGATAAATTTAACCATATTTTTGTCTTATTTCTTAGAAAAAATGGGAATAATCTAAATCTAATGGCATCATCACTAGCACCATTGTACTTAAATATTGCACAAAATTTTAAGAAATTAGTTAAATACAGGTTATTATATTCAATAGGAGTTCTCCCAAACTGAGAATTTTATACCATCAGAATAAATGTAGGTTTTAATTCAAAGTTATTAGCTTGGATGATATGTCTATTTATGCTCTGATGAATTCCATCTATCATAGAGTTGGCAAAATCCTTAAGAGGTCTAAAATAATTTAAGTCTTGAATAGAGTAAGTCATTTTCAAAATCTTTTTGGTGGTTCTAATTTTAGATAGTGTTCTCTCAATTTTTGAATCAAAATTTAGCAATGATTTTTTTATATGGCTTCTAAGCATGCAATCACAATTATGCAATCTATTAATAAAATAAAAGAATAAAATAATATAGCATGACTAATTATGCAATTGATTCAATAATATAATAAATTTTGCAAATAAAGGAAATTCTTCCTTGACAGTGACAAAAAAAAAATACTTGATGGGGGAAGATGAGTAACCTGAAGAATTATGAAAATAATTTTTGCCTTTATCAATCCTTAAACAATGCTTCGGCTTTCTTTGATATAAAAGTTATAAAAACCCCTACTTAATATACACAAGTATACAAGCTGAATTAAGTAATATGGTGAAAGAGTAGAGTATTTATTCCATGAGGAAGAATGTTTACTTGTAAATATTAGTACTGTCTACTACAATTACAATAATTATCCTACTAAATAAAAATAAGTTTTGGTGAAGATTAAATCACTTAGTTTAAAATCAATAAAAAATTTAAATGAAACACTATTTAGATAATTTTTTTTTAAATGACGGAATGTAAATACAATATGTTTCATAATGATTCTCTTTTATATTGATGATATTCAGAGCATATGCATTACCAACCCCTCAGTCGAGCATGAAAAAATAAATGATAGATTAAACCATCCAACCTTAATATCAATCTAAACTCCCATAGTCTGTCACCCAATGAAAATTTTAGAAGAGTAAGTAAAGCATGTATTATTAAACCCCTCATTATAATTCATCTCAATAAATTTGATATATATAAAGCATTATGCCTATGTTTGCATCATACCAATCCAATATACATGGTTGTGCTTGTTTTCCTATTACGAGGCTCCACATTGCACCTGATATAACTTCAAATATGGCCACTATTTGCATTAAATGAAGACCTGCTATACTAAAAACATCATTAAATTATTGATAAAGAAAATTTATTAATACTCCATATTCCTTTTTCATCATCAATCCAAAACTAGAGAGTTTAGGCAAACACAAAGAATAAGTGAAGCAAACTCATTTTTATCAATTGTACAAAAGGAAGAAAATATAGAAGAAAAAATATCACTGATAGGTTCAATGATCTCCTCTAAACTCCTCATTGAACTTACATAATTACTTTCACAAATATTGACTAATAACTCTTATGAAGTGAATCTAGTGTTCCCTAAAATATCTTATGGAAATTACAGAGAAGCATTTTGAAGATTAAAATTAACTAAGTGATTGAATGTTGACCTCTGAATAATAACCAGAGGAACAAAAGGGAGAAGAAAGCTTAGATCGAAATCCTGCATATATACCCTGTGCCCGACGGATCCATGAATCCTGCCGCGATACCTTGCCGAAATCACGCCGATTCGGCGCCGTCCAAGTCTCCTCGCAGGATTCCCGCGTACGCTCCCTCGATCGCTGATTTCTGAGGTCGTTAAATAGCGACCCAAATGAGAGCTTCAACTCACTGCTCGTCTCACTCCCGATCCCACTCTCTGCTTCCCGAACTCCTTCCGACGACACTCCCTTCCTCCCCCGACTCCACAGACGATCGCCTCCTCTCTGTCGAAGTCACCTAAATCCCCTACCCAACCTTCCGCTTCTCTCAACTCCACTGTCGAGCCCTCCACCTCAAGCTCCCGATCATCTTCTCTGTGCCGAACTCCCTGTTCGGCGCCGGGATCCCGACTAGAGCTCTTGCCCGATCCCCTTTGCTCCTTCGATCCTGAGCTCAGAGAGAGAGAGAGAGAGAGAGAGAGAGAGAGAGAGAGAGAGAGAAATCCATACCTAACCGACCTACCTTGCCTCCTCCGACTCCAGCTCGAGCCCCTCTGTCCCGTTCGCAAATCCCACGAGCAAGCTCTGCCTCCCGAACTCCTCTGTGCCGTGTCTTCTTCCCAAAGCCGAGAGAGTGAGAGGGAGATAGGTATAAGTTTATATATATATATATATATATATAATTATTTCATATTTATTAATAATTATTAATTATGATTAGTAATACTAATTATAATTAATTATTATTATTATTATTATTTATGTATTTATAAGTAATTATTAACTATAATTATTTAATTAATTATGATTAATTATTTATAATTAATTAACTTAGATTATAATTAATTTTTATTAATTAATTATAATTAGTTAATTACTTTTTTTATAATTAATTATAATTAAAATAAATAATTATGATTATTTGCTCTTTCCCCGATCCACGCCGACGACCGCCAAGGTATAACTCTCTAACCCTAAAACTCCGAGAGCTCGTTTCGATGCAGGCGACGAGACAAAACGACCACCTATACACGCTTTTCTTAGCGTGGTGGGAGGACGTGCGTCCTGACGCTTGCGACGAAGCGGGTAATCACCTAATTCCTTCTTCGAAGTTCGTATCGCCTTGGAAACCCCGCCTATACACGCTTTTCTTAGCGTGGTGGGAAGGGATCCCGGTGCGATGCGCGCGACGAAGCGGGGATACCCATAAGTACCCGCTTGCGGGGAAATAATGCAAAATATTTTCAAAAAAATAATAAAAAATTCTTTTCTACAAACAAAAAATACCCATACACGCTTTTCTTAGCGTGGTGGGGGATCGAAAAATACACGGCCGCGGTGTCCTCGAAAGAGGGCACCTACCATACACGCTTTTCTTAGCGTGGTGGGAAAGGCCCAGTTTTCCGTAGTTTTCCCCTAAACGGGGGAGACGCCGGGAGGCTGCCGAAATTTCGGGTGAAGACGGACTGTACTTGGACTTGATTGCACTCGAATGACATGCAAGAACGACGGACTTGTACATGGACTTTGAACAAGATCTTAGTGATTTGATAAAGCAATTGAACCAAAAAAAAAAAAAAATATATGCAAGAAGGCTTAAAGTGAACTCAAAACCAAACTTGAACTCAAATCAGAAGAGCAACAGATGACTTGAGATGAACTCAGACAGAACTGCACTTAAACTTGAACTTCAATCAAACTTGAATCAAGCAATAAGTGTTGAACCCAAGCAAAGAATTTGTACTTTAATTACTAAGGACTTGGACTCGAATCCATAAGAGAACTAAAGAAGCATGAGCTCAAATCAAACTTGAACGAGCTGAGGACTTGAATCAAGTCTGATCAAGAAAGATTGAACTTGAACAATCATGAGAATTTGAGTCATATGCAAGAGAATCCAAACTCAAGAAAATACAATGAGCTTAAGTTTGAATCCAAGTGGATGATGACAGGAGACTCAACCGAACTACAAAAGACTTGAATTTTCATTCAAACTCATACTAAAATTTGAGTTCGATGTCAAGCCTATTTCGAATTTGAATCCAAATTGAACAGTAGAAGATTGTGCTTGCAAGCTATTGGACTTCAATGAACTAGAACTAAGATGATGAAAGGTGCAAATTAAATACACAAGAATGTGTGAAGGCTTGTGACGAGCCAAAGGATCATAAATACAAATCATTTGTGAGCAAATGAAGGGGCATAATGAATGAGAGTAATTCTTATATCTTATTCACAAGCAGCAAACAATATGAGTATACAACTTGATTGTAGAAATTATTGTTGAATCTCTAATCCACATAGAAACAACATGGAACTAATGGTGTTAATGACAACTTATAAGTCTATGTTAGAAGAGTTTGAAAGCGTTAAAAGGGAAAGTTGTTGGTGGATGTGATTGTTGATGTGCAAAGAAAAGGAATGACCCACACATGGTTGTGAGTACGAATACAAGATTTTCATGAAGCACAACAACTCATTTGTGGGGACAAGATGAGTATGATGTACACGAATCATAAGCATAACGCAGAAGAGGTATGACAATTACGACACCCATACAACCAATTACCATTAAATAGTCAGCAAACACGGTGGTTCAATTCACTGCAAGTAGAAGCAGACAACATGCAACAGATATAGGCTCCCACAACCTGTTGTAAAAGACCCGTTATGCATCTAATGTATTGGTCACAAGCAAAATGCAGAATAACTATAGCAAATTCAAATGCATACAGTCAGTTCCAGAAGACTTGTATGCAAAGCAACGACCACGAACAAAAATATCATGTGAATGCCTCTACAAATTTAAAGGCAGGAGATTAGTTAGTGCACTATGACCCGCCTACGAAAATCAATAAATAGTGCACTACAGTCTACCTGTACGAAGCAGCGAACAACTTAATTTAGAAGCTGCTACGCCACGCCACCGGATCTGCAACATTCGTACAAGCAGACAGAAGGCGTCTATTCCAAAAATACCCCTGCACGTGCACTATAAATTGTATACACATAGGTACACTAAAAGGGGTAAAAATAATTATAAAACCCGCATGGGCCCCGGCAAGCGTGTTATTGGTACACACGTGACGTCTAGGGATGCTGCGCGGGTTGACAAGTGAATTCAGGCTCGAACCCGATCCTCCTATACGGATTAATAGGAGTCGACAAGGTTCGAACCAACAAATAAATATGTGGCCGTGGCGACCAGAATATTTATTTTAATACATTCATCTTAGGCCTTTAAGGCCTATAACAATGAGAATTCACTATAAAAAGGCATAAAGCCTACGAAACCCGATCCTCTGTCGACAGCCCGACAGAGTTGACAAGGTTCGATCCGTAAAGAGAAATAACCCCCGAACACCCCGATGATGGCCGTGTTGAATGCAGATCTCAACCGGAGGGGTTCACAAACATTTTCAAATGTCTTCCAAATATCCACAATAATCCAAAGATCGTCAATATCCAAACTCTACAAAAATCCCAAATATTCCAAATGCCTATCAAAACCCAAAAAACTCCACAAAAATCTCAAAAAACCAAAATCCCAAAAATATTCAAAATTCCAAAAATCCAAAATATATTTAAAAATGAAATAAATCCATCAACGCACTTAAAGCAAAAATCATCCGCCCTCCGCAAAAGTTTGTCGAGGCGGACAAATATGAAATATTACTTCAGCTCACAAAGAGCGAAATGCCTAGTCGAAAATATCACTAGGATCCATTCTCAAACAATCTCTTGCCAGTAAGGGCGTGGTACGTGTCCTCTAACCGGCAGTTTCGCCGCCAAATGGCACTGCAGGTAAACGGTTATGACCCGGGGCCCTCTGAACCGAGTGGTTTTGCCGCCAAATGGCACCACAGATAGCGGTTATGGCCAGAGCCAATACGCTCCTTAATGGCGTTAAATCCTTGAGATATGAATCAATAGGATATGATCGATAGGGCACAAAGCCCTCTGTTAGCTAAGGTGGATTCAAATTTGTCCCCTTAGACAAATATCCAACCCCGGTCTACAAGGTCCCCTTGGACGAAGCAACCCATGGCTGCCGACAAGGATCCTTCTGTCAGGTTGGGTCGACTACCTCCTCTGACTAAGTAGACCAGGGACCACGATGGCCCGGGACGACGGAACCATGGGATCTTGATCGGGTCCATCATCCATTCCCCCACCATCCGCTTTAAGTGCATGATGGTGAAATTTTTATTTTTAAATATCAAACTTTTCAAACCCTTCCAAACCCAATTTTCAAATCCAATTTCTACCAATATCCAAATCATATGCTTCTACTATATGCCAGATACACGTATGTTCTACGTATCTGATTGACGACTAGCCTTAATCGAAAGTTCTCTCTCGTGATCGGGAGGGGTAATTAACTATAGGGGCTTGCGCCTATAGGAAACCAGAACTCAGATCATAAAGTCCTCACAAAATGAGGGCGAAATCTCTGGGTAGTGTCTTATCTACAAACCCATCTGCCTTCCAAAATTTACCCCGGAACTTAATCAGTTAAAACTCCCTCGCCGAATAAAAGAAGAGCGAGCGGAGGCCGGGGCCGAATTTTCGGAGCCCACAGATTTCTGGCGACTCCACTGGGGAATGGTTTCTCTTTCCATCTCTGGCTAGTCATTTATAGGCTATAGTAGCAGTAAAAAAAAATTATGATGATATTGAGCTCTATACGCTGAACATCAGTATGTGACATTTGGTCCATATGTCCAAAGATCCATCCTTAAAAGGTCCTGATAGAGCTAAAAGCTACCATCTCTTATGATGGTAAAGCAAAGAAAGAATCAAGATCTATACAGTGAACATCAGGATGTGACATTTGATCATTATATCCTAAGATCCATCACTGAAAAATCCTGATAGAGCTAAAAGCTACAATCTCTTATGATGGTAAAGCAAAGAAAGAATCAAGATCTATACGGTGAACATCAGGATGTGACATTTGGTCATTATATCCTAAGATCCATCACTGAAAGGTCCCGATAGAGCTAAAAGCTACCATCTTTTATGATGGTAAAGCAAAGAAAAAGATGTGTACGGTGAGCATCAGGGTGTGACACTTGGATGCATATCCAAGAATCCACCGCCGAAAGGTCCCAACATAAGTAAAAAATAAATATAGAGATCCACATATCTAGAATTTTTTTTTTATAGAATGGTGTAACATCTAATGTGTTCTATTAGAGACCCGCCATTAAAGAAATTTATCAAAAGTGGCTACTAAAGATGACCCCTATAAAAAAAATATTCTTGATGGTCGACGCCTTGAGGAATCCTCAAAGAAATTCCATCACTTCGCAACTATATCCTCACAAACTAAAGAAGAGCCTCGCCCGACCTTCATCAGTGACGTTCTTCCCAAAGAGCAAGCGGAGGAAATGAAAAAGATTTTATGTAAAATTATGGGACTGCTTTGCCTGGACATATGCTGAGATGCCCGGCTTATCCCCTGACGTAGCAGTTCACAGATTAGCAATCAAACCGGATGTAGCACCCGTTAAGCAAGCTCCAAAGAGAATGAGATTGGAGATTGAAGAACAAGTGATTGCTGAAACAAAGAAATTAATAGATGCGGGCTTCATACGAGAAGAAAAGTATGCCGATTGGATTGCCAATATCGTCCCAGTGAAGAAGAAGAACGGGCAAATTCGTGTCTGTATTGACTTTTGGGACCTTAATAAAGCATGCCCAAAAGATGATTTTCCACTCCCTGTATCCGAACTCCTAGTGGACAACACTTCCAACTACTACACGTTCTCCTTCATGTATGGATCGTCAGGATACAATCAAATCAAGATGGCGCCCGAAGATGAAAAACATACATCGTTTAGGACTCCAATCGGGATTTTCTGCTACACAGTCATGCCCTTTGGCCTGAAGAACGCTGGTGCCACTTACCAACGGGCGATGACTCACATATTTGATGATTTGATACATCAGAAGGTCGAGTGTTATGTAGATGACCTTGTTGTTAAAAGCCTTGGCCGAAATGATCACTTAAAAGATCTCAGAATTGTATTTGAGAGAATCAGAAAGTTTGATCTGAAGATGAATCCTCTCAAATGTGCTTTTGGAGTCTCCTCCGGCAAATTCCTGGGGTATGTTGTTCGTCATCGAGGAATAGAGATCGACCCCAACAAAATTAAGGCAATAACAGAGATGCCACCACCAAGGAACCTTCGACAGCTTCGCTCGCTGCAAGGACAACTGGCTTTCATTCGGAGATTTATATCAAATCTATCGGGTAGGTGCCAGCCATTTTCAAAGCTAATGAAGAAAGATGTTCGTTTCAAATGGGACGCAGAATGCCAGGAAGCATTTGATAGTATCAAGAAATACTTGTTAAATCCTCCAATTCTAGCAGCGCCGATTCCGGGGAAGCCTCTCATACTGTATACAGCAGCACTAGAAGAGTCCCTCGGAGCACTATTGGCCCAGAATAATGAAGAAGGCAAAGAAAATGCGCTATACTACATCAGTCGAAGGTTGATTGGAGCAGAAAGCCGTTATTCCCCAATTGAAAAGCATTGTTTGGCGCTGATTTTTGCAGTTCAGAAACTCCGCCACTATATGCTATCCCATAAAATCACACTGATATCAAAGATCGATCCGCTGAAGTTCTTGATGACAAGACCAGCGTTGACAGGTCGTCTAGCCAGGTGGGCAGTATTGTTATTGCAGTTTGAAATCATATACATGCCACAGAAGGCGGTGAAAGGACAAGCCTTGGCAGATTTTCTTGCTGCACACCCAATCCCAGCTGATTCTCCACTAAATGATGATTTGCCCGATGAGCAGATAATGCAGGTCGAGGAGGATGAAAAGCTACCATTCTGGGAGATGTACTTTGATGGGGCATCATCTATTAGACATGTCCGACCTCCAAATGTTGCAAGAGCCCGAGCCGGAATTGGCCTCAATTTCGTAGCACCCGAGGGAGGCATAATGCGATTTTCTTTCAGTTTGACTGAACCTCGGACCAATAATGAAGCCGAATACGAAGCTCTATTAGCAGGGTTGGAGATTGCGATCGATGTCAGAATCCAACATCTCCAAATCTTCGGTGATTCTCAGCTCGTGATAAATCAGGTCCTGGGTATCTACAAGGTTGGTAAAGTCGAATTGGCCCATTACCATCGGCGAGTCCTCGAGCTTCTGAAGCAAATACCAAATGTAAAAATAGCACGAGTTCCTCGATGACAGAATGCTAAAGCAGATTGTTTTGCCAAATTAGCCAAAGAAATGGCGAACATCAACGAGGAGAGGCCTATATTTATAGGAGTTTACACTCGTAGGATTTTGGAGCCCGCTCTGCTACAATTCCCAAGGGCAGAAGGAATTCCGGATTCAAGTCAGCAGGATGAATCTCCAGTTGACCCTCGGCCTCTCCATCAGATCATTATGGAGAATTATCCAGAAGAATATCACGTGGCCAAGAGACATAAAGCTAGTCAAGCTTCAGAATCGTGGTGGCATTGTTTAGAGATTGAAGTCGAAAATGATTGGAGACAGCCATTCATTGACTACTTCAAGGAAAACAAACTCTCGACAGAAAAGTCTATGGCCGCACAAATTAGAAAAAGGGCATTGCGATACGCATTTGTCAATGATACGCTATACAGGCGAGCTTTTGATCAAATGTGGCTAAGGTGCCTAGGGACCAAGGAAGCTGATAAAGTGGTATCAGAAGTCCACGAAGGGCTTTGTGGAGCACATCAGTCAGGTCCTAAAATGGCCACTAAAATCAAGAGAATGGGGTATTATTGGCCAACTATGGTCAAGGATTGTATCGGTCACGCTAAGAGGTGCCACGAGTGTCAAATCCACGGTGATGTTATACATCAGCCGCCAAATCCACTACACCCAACAATAGCATCTTGGCCATTTGAATGTTGGGGCACAGACATTATCGGGCCAATAGATCCGCCGTCATCAGCGGGACACCGCTTTATTCTGGCAGCAACGGACTACTTCTCCAAGTGGGCAGAAGCAGCTCCATTTAGAGAAGTCACATCCGAGCATGTGATCAACTTTTTCACCCACAATATCGTCTACAGATTCGGTGTGCCACGCCGAATAATCTCAGATAATGGTACTGCATTTAAGAGTACAAAAATTTACAAGTTCGTTGATCGGCACAAAATTGATTGGCGATATTCATCCATATACAATCCAAGGGCAAATGGATTGGCGGAAGCCTTCAACAAGACGCTGGTAAAATTGTTGAAGAAGATCCTTACCAAGAATAAAAGAGAATGGCATACGAAGATGGCAGAGGCATTATGGGCATACCGTACAACCTACAAGACGCCAACCAAAGCCACTCCTTATTCATTGGTGTTCGGTGTTGAAGCCGTATTACCATTGGAGATCGAATTACCATCACTCCGAGTAGCAGTTCAGAATGATCTCACTCAAGAACAAAATGCCCGTCTCAGAATGGAAGAGCTTGATGCACTCGATGAAATCAGGTTACAAGCTCAACAAAACCTGGAAATCTACCGAGGAAGAATGGCAAAATTATTCGATCGTATGGTGCGTCCTCGATCATTTCAGGAAGGGGAATTGGTCCTGGTGCTGAGAAGACCAATTATCCCACACAGAAAAATTGGTGGCAAGTTCGTATCCAATTGGGAAGGCCCCTTCGTCATCGAGAAAGTATACCAAGGAGGAGCATATCAGTTGATCGATCTGAACGGTCAGAGGCCTATGCCGCCAATCAACAGTCGACATTTAAAGAAGTATCATGCATAAAATATTATGTCTAATGTATTTTGTGACGATCAAAATTTTATATGCATATTTATCAATGCATGTTTACTCATATTTTGAAATTCTCTTGTATAGCAAGAATGCATTTCAAGATCCCTCATCAGACTGGGGGCATTTTAAATATTTATTCGGGTCGACATCGTGCCGTATGCCGAGATCCCCGAATAAATATTTAAAATCTCAAAAATACAAAGCCTATCCAAAATATCCCTGCGAGACAGGGGGCATTTTAAATATTCATTTGGGTCGACATCGTATGCACGTCGAGATCCCCAAATGAATATTTAAAATTTATATTCCAAATCTATTACATTCTGAAATGTCCCTGCGAGACAGGGGGCATTTTAAATATTTATTCGGGTCGACATCGCGCCGCATGCCGAGATCCCTGAATAAATATTTAAAATTATCAATTCAGATATTCTTTCATGCTAAAGAATACAAATATTTGTTTTCCAAAGTATATGCAGGTGATCTTTCAAAAGTTAGAGACACCGTCTTCTCCAACAAACCAAGACTCAAAGGTCAAGAAAGAGACTTTTGTTGCTACACACTCTACAAAATTGAGCCGAAGAAGCTTGAAGCCTTTCAACAGCCTGAAGCTTAAAGTTCGAATGGGTGTAAAAGGTCGGATCCAACAAGCCCAAATATGGCCGGATCGCTGGCAGCTCCGTCTACTCAACAAGCCATAAGAAAGGCCGTAGTAGCGGAACCCCCACTTCGTCAACCCGTCAGTAGGGACTGTAGGAAGTACGAAAGCTAATTTGGCTCGACCAGTTCAAGTGATCGTAGTCTACAAAATTCTCCCCAAATGACTGGAGAATCAAAGTTCCAGTGAAAGGTTGAGTCTCGAACGACTACCAAATGTTCGTAGGCTCCAAAATCTACAACCATAAAAGATGACTCCAAATCTACCAACTTCAGTAAAATCAGCATCGGGGAGCGCAATTCCCATAGCTCAAGTCTGAAGCCTGAATGGGTGTAAGAGGTCGGATCCAACAAGCCCAAATATGGCTGGATCGCTGGCAGCTCCGTCTACTCAACAAGCCATAAGAAAGGCCGCAGTAGAGGAACCCCCATTTCAGCAACCAGAGGACGAAGAGCTATCAAATTCTAGCTCTCCCGATCTGATGAACTCAAGCGATTCAGATTAAAGTCTTCTAAAGTGGTTAAGGATCAAGATACTACCTACGTTCGGTACTGTCAATTGTTTCCAGAACCTGCAAATCCTTCAACAAATCCGTAAAGCATAAAGCGAGGATCGAAGGAATTTTTCTTCAACAAGTCCGCCAAAGCACAAAGCAAAGGACCGAAGAAAATCATCCCAAAGTTCACACAAAGCTCAAGGCTGAACTAAGTGGATTTCGTCATCAACAAGTCCGTTATGCACAAAGCTCTGGACCGATGACTTTTCGCCACCGACCTAATACAAACCTAAGGGTTTAGGTCACCGGCATCTACTCCTTCAACAAGCCCGCCAAAGCAAGAAAGCATAGGGCCGAAGGTACAACAATCACCTGACAAGTCAGTAAAGATAAATTAGGTAATTCTTCATCAATGTCCGCAGCACAAAGCACAGGACAGAAGAACCAAAATCTCGTGACTCAGTCTAAAACCACGAAAAGAAGCATCCCGAATAATATCTACAAATGTCCCTAAAGATTGGGGGCATTTTAAATATTTATTTGGGTCGACATCGCGTCGCATGCCGAGATTCCCAAATAAATTTTTAAAATACTATGAGCACAAGTCAGAGTACAACCACGGAAGCCTCAAAAGCAGTAAAAAGAGAGCTCGTCAAATACTGAATTTATACAATAACTTTATTTTATTAAGTTCAGAATTCATATACAAAGTTGTGGACTACATCTTTTTACAAGATTATATCAGCTGAAAGAAAAGAAAAGGTACAATGTCCTTCACAGAGGACGAAAATCTGTCTCTTAAACTACGTCTGAAGAGGAAGTCCACATTCTTCTCTTTCCAAAGGCCAGGTGTTCTGCACTTCTGGGACCTGCGCGAAGTAATAAAAAGTGTCAAAAAGAAAGAAGAAAATATCATGCAGATATATACAAGACTACAAAAAAAAAGAGAAGAACAAAGTTGTACCTGAAACAAAGGTCTCCTAAGGTGGCTAGCGAACAAGTATCCCGCTCCTCTCGAAACCTGTGCAGAACAAAAAAAGAGGTGTCAGAAAGCAGCTAAAGAAAGAAAAGGACAGTACAAACAAAGTAAAAAACGTACAAATATTGAGGTCTCCTGAAGCAGTAAACTGGCTGAAGCTCGGATCGTCTTCTTGTAGTAGCCTGCACAAAATACAAAGCAGTGTCAGTACGAGCACAAAATCAAAACTAAAAAAAAAAAGAGAAGGGAAGAAAGCGTACCTGAGCCCAAAAGTAACTGTAGAAATTCTGAAGCAGCTTCTTGACTACAAGTGCATCTACGGGAGCTACAAATGCATAAAGAGAGACTATTAGAGATCTATGAAGAAAGAAAATCGTAGTGTGACATCCAAATAAATTTTGGAGATCCACTAAAGGAAAAATTTTAGTGTGACATCCAAGCGAATTTTTGGAGATCCACTAAAAGAAAATCTTAGTGTGACATCCAACTAAAACTTTGGAGATCCACTAATTGAAAGACCTAGTGTGACATCTAGAATAAATATCTAGAGATCTACAGGGTCAATCAGCATACAACAAACGTGATTCGCTCTAGACGCGTACCACATTTGTTGGGGGGCATTTGTTGACCTCTGAATAATAACCAGAGGAACAAAAGGGAGAAGAAAGCTTAGATCGAAATCCTGCATATATACCCTGTGCCCGACGGATCCATGAATCCTGCCGCGATACCTTGCCGAAATCACGCCGATTCGTCGCCGTCCAAGTCTCCTCGCAGGATTCCCGCGTACGCTCCCTCGATCGCTGATTTCTGAGGTCGTTAAATAGCGACCCAAATGAGAGCTTCAACTCACTGCTCGTCTCACTCCCGATCCCACTCTCTGCTTCCCGAACTCCTTCCGACGACACTCCCTTCCTCCCCCGACTCCACAGACGATCGCCTCCTCTCTGTCGAAGTCACCTAAATCCCCTACCCAACCTTCCGCTTCTCTCAACTCCACTGTCGAGCCCTCCACCTCAAGCTCCCGATCATCTTCTCTGTGCCGAACTCCCTGTTCGGCGCCGGGATCCCGACTAGAGCTCTTGCCCGATCCCCTTTGCTCCTTCGATCCTGAGCTCAGAGAGAGAGAGAGAGAGAGAGAGAGAGAGAGAGAAATCCATACCTAACCGACCTACCTTGCCTCCTCCGACTCCAGCTCGAGCCCCTCTGTCCCGTTCGCAAATCCCACGAGCAAGCTCTGCCTCCCGAACTCCTCTGTGCCGTGTCTTCTTCCCAAAGCCGAGAGAGTGAGAGGGAGATAGGTATAAGTTTATATATATATATATATATATATATATATATATATATATATATATATATATATATATATATATATATATATATATATATATATATATAATTATTTCATATTTATTAATAATTATTAATTATGATTAGTAATACTAATTATAATTAATTATTATTATTATTATTATTTATGTATTTATAAGTAATTATTAACTATAATTATTTAATTAATTATGATTAATTATTTATAATTAATTAACTTAGATTATAATTAATTTTTATTAATTAATTATAATTAGTTAATTACTTTTTTTATAATTAATTATAATTAAAATAAATAATTATGATTATTTGCTCTTTCCCCGATCCACGCCGACGACCGCCAAGGTATAACTCTCTAACCCTAAAACTCCGAGAGCTCGTTTCGATGCAGGCGACGAGACAAAACGACCACCTATACACGCTTTTCTTAGCGTGGTGGGAGGACGTGCGTCCTGACGCTTGCGACGAAGCGGGTAATCACCTAATTCCTTCTTCGAAGTTCGTATCGCCTTGGAAACCCCGCCTATACACGCTTTTCTTAGCGTGGTGGGAAGGGATCCCGGTGCGATGCGCGCGACGAAGCGGGGATACCCATAAGTACCCGCTTGCGGGGAAATAATGCAAAATATTTTCAAAAAAATAATAAAAAATTCTTTTCTACAAACAAAAAATACCCATACACGCTTTTCTTAGCGTGGTGGGGGATCGAAAAATACACGGCCGCGGTGTCCTCGAAAGAGGGCACCTACCATACACGCTTTTCTTAGCGTGGTGGGAAAGGCCCAGTTTTCCGTAGTTTTCCCCTAAACGGGGGAGACGCCGGGAGGCTGCCGAAATTTCGGGTGAAGACGGACTGTACTTGGACTTGATTGCACTCGAATGACATGCAAAAACGACGGACTTGTACATGGACTTTGAACAAGATCTTAGTGATTTGATAAAGCAATTGAACCAAAAAAAAAAAAATATATATGCAAGAAGGCTTAAAGTGAACTCAAAACCAAACTTGAACTCAAATCAGAAGAGCAACAGATGACTTGAGATGAACTCAGACAGAACTGCACTTAAACTTGAACTTCAATCAAACTTGAATCAAGCAATAAGTGTTGAACCCAAGCAAAGAATTTGTACTTTAATTACTAAGGACTTGGACTCGAATCCATAAGAGAACTAAAGAAGCATGAGCTCAAATCAAACTTGAACGAGCTGAGGACTTGAATCAAGTCTGATCAAGAAAGATTGAACTTGAACAATCATGAGAATTTGAGTCATATGCAAGAGAATCCAAACTCAAGAAAATACAATGAGCTTAAGTTTGAATCCAAGTGGATGATGACAGGAGACTCAACCGAACTACAAAAGACTTGAATTTTCATTCAAACTCATACTAAAATTTGAGTTCGATGTCAAGCCTATTTCGAATTTGAATCCAAATTGAACAGTAGAAGGTTGTGCTTGCAAGCTATTGGACTTCAATGAACTAGAACTAAGATGATGAAAGGTGCAAATTAAATACACAAGAATGTGTGAAGGCTTGTGACGAGCCAAAGGATCATAAATACAAATCATTTGTGAGCAAATGAAGGGGCATAATGAATGAGAGTAATTCTTATATCTTATTCACAAGCAGCAAACAATATGAGTATACAACTTGATTGTAGAAATTATTGTTGAATCTCTAATCCACATAGAAACAACATGGAACTAATGGTGTTAATGACAACTTATAAGTCTATGTTAGAAGAGTTTGAAAGCGTTAAAAGGGAAAGTTGTTGGTGGATGTGATTGTTGATGTGCAAAGAAAAGGAATGACCCACACATGGTTGTGAGTACGAATACAAGATTTTCATGAAGCACAACAACTCATTTGTGGGGACAAGATGAGTATGATGTACACGAATCATAAGCATAACGCAGAAGAGGTATGACAATTACGACACCCATACAACCAATTACCATTAAATAGTCAGCAAACACGGTGGTTCAATTCACTGCAAGTAGAAGCAGACAACATGCAACAGATATAGGCTCCCACAACCTGTTGTAAAAGACCCGTTATGCATCTAATGTATTGGTCACAAGCAAAATGCAGAATAACTATAGCAAATTCAAATGCATACAGTCAGTTCCAGAAGACTTGTATGCAAAGCAACGACCACGAACAAAAATATCATGTGAATGCCTCTACAAATTTAAAGGCAGGAGATTAGTTAGTGCACTATGACCCGCCTACGAAAATCAATAAATAGTGCACGACAGTCTACCTGTACGAAGCAGCGAACAACTTAATTTAGAAGCTGCTACGCCACGCCACCGGATCTGCAACATTCGTACAAGCAGACAGAAGGCGTCTATTCCAAAAATACCCCTGCACGTGCACTATAAATTGTATACACATAGGTACACTAAAAGGGGTAAAAATAATTATAAAACCCGCATGGGCCCCGGAAAGCGTGTTATTGGTACACACGTGACGTATAAGGATGCTGCGCGGGTTGACAAGTGAATTCAGGCTCGAACCCGATCCTCCTATACGGATTAATAGGAGTCGACAAGGTTCGAACCAACAAATAAATATGTGGCCGTGGCGACCAGAATATTTATTTTAATACATTCATCTTAGGCCTTTAAGGCCTATAACAATGAGAATTCACTATAAAAAGGCATAAAGCCTACGAAACCCGATCCTCTGTCGACAGCCCGACAGAGTTGACAAGGTTCGATCCGTAAAGAGAAATAACCCCCGAACACCCCGATGATGGCCGTGTTGAATGCAGATCTCAACCGGAGGGGTTCACAAACATTTTCAAATGTCTTCCAAATATCCACAATAATCCAAAGATCGTCAATATCCAAACTCTACAAAAATCCCAAATATTCCAAATGCCTATCAAAACCCAAAAAACTCCACAAAAATCTCAAAAAACCAAAATCCCAAAAATATTCAAAATTCCAAAAATCCAAAATATATTTAAAAATGAAATAAATCCATCAACGCACTTAAAGCAAAAATCATCCGCCCTCCGCAAAAGTTTGTCGAGGCGGACAAATATGAAATATTACTTCAGCTCACAAAGAGCGAAATGCCTAGTCGAAAATATCACTAGGATCCATTCTCAAACAATCTCTTGCCAGTAAGGGCGTGGTACGTGTCCTCTAACCGGCAGTTTCGCCGCCAAATGGCACTGCAGGTAAACGGTTATGACCCGGGGCCCTCTGAACCGAGTGGTTTTGCCGCCAAATGGCACCACAGATAGCGGTTATGGCCAGAGCCAATACGCTCCTTAATGGCGTTAAATCCTTGAGATATGAATCAATAGGATATGATCGATAGGGCACAAAGCCCTCTGTTAGCTAAGGTGGATTCAAATTTGTCCCCTTAGACAAATATCCAACCCCGGTCTACAAGGTCCCCTTGGACGAAGCAACCCATGGCTGCCGACAAGGATCCTTCTGTCAGGTTGGGTCGACTACCTCCTCTGACTAAGTAGACCAGGGACCACGATGGCCCGGGACGACGGAACCATGGGATCTTGATCGGGTCCATCATCCATTCCCCCACCATCCGCTTTAAGTGCATGATGGTGAAATTTTTATTTTTAAATATCAAACTTTTCAAACCCTTCCAAACCCAATTTTCAAATCCAATTTCTACCAATATCCAAATCATATGCTTCTACTATATGCCAGATACACGTATGTTCTACGTATCTGATTGACGACTAGCCTTAATCGAAAGTTCTCTCTCGTGATCGGGAGGGGTAATTAACTATAGGGGCTTGCGCCTATAGGAAACCAGAACTCAGATCATAAAGTCCTCACAAAATGAGGGCGAAATCTCTGGGTAGTGTCTTATCTACAAACCCATCTGCCTTCCAAAATTTACCCCGGAACTTAATCAGTTAAAACTCCCTCGCCGAATAAAAGAAGAGCGAGCGGAGGCCGGGGCCGAATTTTCGGAGCCCACATTGAACTCCCTTACTAACATTAGAAATGAACTATTTATAGGAAAACATAAAAAATGGACTTTGGCGTTGCGGCGCTCTAGACAGTCGCGTTGTGGCGCTGAAGAATTTCCTCTTTTGTGGCGCTTGTTGATGTGGGCCCACTGTTTAATGAATCGACGTGTTACTTCGCTTACAAATTGTGTTATGGCCTTTTACAACTATAGCGCTGTGGTGCTGCTAATGGTTGAGCGATGCGACTTCAATGTGGTGTCATGGTGCTGTGCAAACAGAGACTAGGCTTTGCAGCGCTGACTTCTTTGAT
Organism: Dendrobium huoshanense; assembly: GCA_016618105.1. Taxonomy (NCBI): domain Eukaryota; kingdom Viridiplantae; phylum Streptophyta; class Magnoliopsida; order Asparagales; family Orchidaceae; genus Dendrobium; species Dendrobium huoshanense. The sequence goes on from CM028351.1 coordinate 41,772,423, forward strand.
GCCGCGATGCTATCGAATAGAGACTATGCGCTACGATATTCATATTGGGCACTCTAGTGGTGTCAATGATGACGTCATCGTGGTACTGTGTCTGACGCCGTGATGCTGTATGATATTTGAAATTTTATGTCTTTCCTATATTTTTTTCTACACAACATAACTAAAATATTTTAGTTTCACTGGGAATTTAATATATAAAACATAATTTTATTTACACACATCAAGATATAAAAGCATTTATGTTATGAAATCCAAAAGCATTTATGAGATGATACTTCATTCCCTTGACACTTTTGGCATTTCTTTCACATGTGAGTACAATCAAATGTTAATTATATGATAGTGCACTACATGGTTGCTCAATCTGATTTTTTGGTATTGTTTTTATGAAATTCATTCCCATTAAGACCATAACACTGGCAATTGATACTTACATTCTATGAAAATAAATGGATTATAGGTTTCCTTTGTTTCGTTATCGTTACAGGTTTATTGGGAATTTCTTACTCTTGCTTTAAAGTCTTATGTTATTAACTCAACTCATAAGAAGTTTTGCAATGTGCCAAGATCAAAAGCTTATATCGATGATCAACTTGAGGGTCATTTTTATTATACTTGGTAAATGATAAAAATGAGTATGAGTCAAACTCAATTCATTAGCTCACCAAGTAGGATTTTGTAAAATCAAATGTGGATAAAGTCAGATCCAATAAATTTAATAAAATATTTTTAATATTTAAATATGATTATTATCCAAGAACAGATAGGATAGTATTCCCAGCTAATGAATACCTTCGTGAGCTTCAAGAACATTATTGGCACATTTATTGGCACATATAGGTGTTTATTATCACAAAGTTCGGTAATAAGTAAAAACTGGTAGCGCAAAGAACCTGATAGGTTCAACTGTAGTGCCTCTAGGTCTTTCTGGAAATGTTGGACAAATAAAAACAATCTCTATAGGCATCAGGAACACAAAAAAAACTTATTATTTTCTAAAGGTGTCTCATAGAACACATTTCTAGATGTTGTAGTTATCAGCTGACATGAACATTGCTTTTGATGTACTCATTTTTCTAGTTTGAATAACTAAAAAGTCAAATTCGTGAACAAATGGTAAGGTAGTGTGGTTTTGATGATTTGGCTAACTAGAAACAACCCAGACATGGTTTACTGGTTCCAAGGATGGAAATGAATAAGCCACAAGTGGAATGATAAAAAGAGTGGTAAAGGAGAGCAAGGGTGATGGTAGAATGATGATGGTGAAGTCCAAGACTCCACTACGAACCCACACTTCTCTTCTCTAAAGTTTAGGGGAAATCCATCCATAGGAAAAGAGACCTTTCCATTCTCTCTTATTTCTTACTCTTAAAATATGGTCTTGATGATTTGGCCAACTAGATTCAACCCAGACCTGGTTTGCTGCTTCCAAGGATGGAAATGAATATGCTGCATGTGGAATGATGAAAAGAGTGGTAAAGGAGAGCAATGGGGATGGTAGAATGATGACGGTGAAGTCCAAGACTCCACTACGAACCCACACTTCTCTTCTCTGAAGTTTAGGGGAAATCCATCCATAGGAAAAGAGAACTTTCCAATTTCCATTCTCTCATATTTCTTACTCTAAAAATAAAATGAACCAAATTCCCCTTTTTCAAAAGGAATGCAAGCTATTTATAGGCCTCAAATCTTGAAAGAGAACCTTAAGTAATTAATAGAATGACAAAAAATAAATAAATAAATAAAGCTTATTAAAAAAACAAAAAGAACAATAACACTAATAAAGTTCTGAGAATAAAAACAATTTGAAATATAACCGGATCAAACTTTATTAGTGAGATAAGTGCCCTCTTTGCATTGTTAAATATTGCAATTGCTATAGATATCAAAATTATGAGTATTTTCATAACTAACAAAATATTCCTTTCTCTAACCGCTCAGGTTGTTGGAGGTTTGGTTAGTGAAACATCACATATGATCAATGCTACTTTCAAAGGTATAGGCCCCTTGGCATATGAGTTTTTAGATCTCAGGAGATTTTCTTAAAAGTTGCTTTTATCTTCATTTATCTTATTACAAAAAAAAAACATGAAATAATCAAAGTAACCTGGTTTTTGGTTGCTATACGTCATTAAATATTTTATTTATGCCATTGCCAAATATACAAATGTTTGTTTCCCTCTGGCCCCATATTAGTAGCTAAAAAGAAATTCCAGCCATTTCTGATTTATTTTTCATCATAGGCTAATTTAGGTTTTATCAAAGCATTGGTTAACCAAATCTAAAACCGATTGTTTGGAAATACATTTGAAGGGTATGGTTAAAGGTTTGTTGAAATGGAGAGATGAAACTAAAAATCATTTTAAAGAAAAGGTATGATTTTCAATATTTAATATTGTATAATGACTTATGGTCTATTACCATGAGCACACCATTTTACTTCAGGGCATGTATTGTCGAGACTTAGTTAGATAAACTTATTTGAAAATTGCATTTCCTTATATTTATTTATATGTTTTTCTCGTAATTATTTTGGTAGAGGCTAAAATTTATGCCACCAAGATTCAAGATTTGGGCCAGTTGACTATGGATATGCCTACAAAAATTAACTACATGGGCACTGCCTTCTTTCGATCGTAACCTTGTTCTACTACTTTTTTCCTTACCATCTTCCACTCTAAAGCTGTTGTGTCTTTTTCTATTACGATCTGCCACTCCAAGCTAAATCTCACCATGGTTAGTGTTACCATCAACTCTTCCATTTATTAGCTCTTACCACACAAATGATTTATTTATTTTTTATTCTTGAAATAGGATCGTGTCCATTCCACCTTTGATGATCATGCCCATGACAAAAGAAAGCAATTCATCTTCAATTCTTAGGTTTGTTTAATTCCTTAACTTTCTCTTTTATTTATATTCCCTTGCTTATATTGTTTCCTATTGGAATTTATCTTATTGCACTTATTTATTTGATGCATATCTAAAAAAGAATGCTGAAGCAATGCTATTAAATTTTGAAATTACTAAAAAATCTATGACATGGCATGTGATGATGAGCTATGAGCATTATTGAAGTTGAGGTTTAGTGGATGGTAGTAGCTCAGTCTCAATGGGTGGAAATCCCTCATAGGTAAGGTGAAGGGTATGCTTGCAAGCTTAGAATATCTTTCTTTATTTTCATAGATGTAGATTTAGAAATATGATTAAATATTTCCATATTTTGTCTTAAGAAGATTCTAATTTAATCACTATGAAGTTAATAATTTTCATAGGTAGAAATTGTCAAGAATAATTTAGAATTTTGTTTTATAAATCAGAGTATAATGTTCTCAATGAAATACACAAAATGGTTTTCCATTTCTTCAAGAATCAGCACTTGGGGAAAAAGGCTTCTAAGCATTTTCTTATGTTGTCAAGAAATTGTCTTTTATTGTTATCCTTTTAGGCTTTAGTTCTAGTAGCCTCAAAAAGAGACCCAACTTGATTCCACTATTGTCTTCATCATTGCCATCACCCAGTAAAAAGATTCAACACCTTAGCAGCTACCTCCATTGTCTATTTTCACTGCAACCAACTTCTGACTCAGGAATATTATCGTGTATTCTCTTTATAATTAGTATTTTTTATACGAAAAAGTTATCAACTATAATTTTGAATTATGCTATATTAATATCCTTAATGAAATACACAGTAAATTAGAGCAATGCCTACTCTCTTCATGATATCGCTGCTCTAAGAAAAAAAATGTTCGTGGGCTTTATTGTTTAGAAGACTCCATAAACATTCTTCATTCCAACAATCTTAAGGTGAATCACAGACAACATTCTCTTGGTGTCTTCTTCTCATTCAACACCCAATCAATCAATTCATCACTTGAGTAGTTACCTCCATCATCGGTCTAAACCACAAATAACTTTCAACAACTATGTACACCTAAAAAATTCATTGACTCCCACCAAATATCAAAAAACCAAGATATGAATTGTTCTTTTAAAAATATGCCTTTATGTTTGACGTTATTAAACAATAAAATGCCCTAATTAAACCTTAGCGGGTGATTTCTAATACCATTAATCTTCATTCAAATTGAATGGAATAAATGATCTTTTTCAGTCTTAAATTATGAAAGCCTTTCTCAAAAGAAATAAAAAAGAAAAAAGATGGTTGGGAAATCTTATTGGCCTTCATAAAGCTAAGATGATCTCAATTTTGCTATATGGGATGTAGAAGATTATAGAAATCCTCTTGTCTAAATTTAGAATTTGCTGGTATCAATATAAACCACTGACCACAAGTACTTACACATAGTAGTTTTTGCTTAAAATTTGTTTCCACTAAAAAATAAGATCATGTTTTATGTTCTTCCTTCCTTCTGACCTCACTTCGTTTTCTATTTTTGTGTTTCCCTCTTGTCTAGAGCAAAATTAAGTTTTTTCAATCTACCATTTTAGGCATTTCTGGCTTCCTTAAGTATTATGCAAGCTCTTTAATGTCTCCTTTCTATGATTAGATCGAAAACTTTGTTAGGCACTCATGTGGCTTGATTTAAAATTTAGTATTTTAAAGAGTATATATTTATCGAAACATGCTCACTTTGTTTCTTAATCTATCTTTTATTTTTATGTTTCAATGAGTATTTTTTCTTTATCCTTTGTTTTATTTGTTCAAGTTAAGTATGTTTTATCTGTTTATAAAGTGTTTGTTCTCTTTGCTACTTATATTCCATCATTATGACATTAATTACAATTATGCACCAATAATGTGGCATCGGCCTATTGGACAAAAAATCCCGTGCAATATATGCAGACTTGTCGCAAGAGGTATATGTCACATAGTTCGGCAATTCTTTCTTTATTGAGCTAACTTTATAAACTTTATCTTATTTGAAAATATTAGTATCCACAACTAGAGGTGTCAATTCAGGTCAGCGAGTCGGGTTCGGGTTGAACTTGAGTTGACCAGGCTCTAAATCGGTCAACCCGAACCTACCCGTTTTTTGAACGGGTCAGCTTTTTCAACCAAGACCCAACCCGCTCGAGTTGCCGGGTTTACACGACCTGACCCAGATTTTTGAAATAAATCTCAAATGCATGGGTTCCAGTCACTACTCTCGGTGGCGCTGCGGTAGTGGAAGAACGCGACATAGCAAGCTAGTGATGCGACTTGATGCTTCAGGACGCACGCGAAGCGACTCGACTCTTCGAGACGAGACTCAAAGTTTCGGGCGGCACTGACAGCACAAGAACGTCATGAAGCCGGGCTGGCGGACAGGTGGGCACTCGACGCTTTGGGCAGGGCGGGCAGCAAACGAGTGTAAAGGGTTTTCGAGTCATTTTTTGGGTTGTTGGGTCAACTCGAACCTGACCCATTTTTTGAACCGGGTCAGTTTGTTGAAGCCGAGCCCGACCCATTTCACAAACGGGACTATCTGAACCCGAATTTTTCCAGGTCGGGTCCGGGTCGGGTTTCAGGTCATGTCAAAAAATGACACCCCTATCCTCAACAATGCTTGCCAGACCAAAGCTATAATACATTCATATTTAGTGTAAGTAATCGACTAAAATTTTATACTTCAAAATAAGACATCGATATATTATAAGTATAAATTTCTTATTATGTAAGTAAATAAGTTGAATATTAACTTTCTTCTTGATGAAAAATTATATCTTTATATAACAAGAACTATATTAAAGCATTAACTCAGGCTTTGTTTGGTTTGGTTTTTGCTTATGAAAAAAGGAATTTCAGAAAAGGAGATTGATAAAAAGAAGTTTAATAAAATGGAGTTTGAATAATTATATGTTATTTGAGTAATATTTTTTATGTGCTTATTAATACTTGAAGGTAGTTCTAAATTATTTGTTTAGGATTTCAGCTTTAACGATTTTATTATAAAAGACAAAATTATTCATCTATAAAATTTAAGTATATATAATTAATTTTTTTTTATTATGAAGTGCTGAAATAAGTAATCAGATTTTAGATACAATTTAACTTTATTTTTTTACTATAACTTCTTTAAAATATTTAAATAATAAAAATTGTGACGTATAAACCATCAGAAATGAACGAACACTAATAGAGCTTCGAGGTTCCAAACTCAATCAGAAAGAATAGGGAACACAATAAAGTATATGTAATAAAAAATATTTTCTGGTAAACTAATAAGACCTGTAATGCTGAAATAATTTAGAAAAAAAAAAAATGCAAACAAAATTTCAATAAAAAATTAATTTGGGAGATAAAGTTCTTAAAAATATGATTTATAAAAAAAAAAAAACATCATAAGAGATGAAAGAAAAATTAGAATCTCTACATGATAAAACAACCAACAATCATTATTTGAAGCAACAATTATTCATGCTATGGATGAAAGATGTTAACTTCATTGTAAAAGCGTTGAGAATTTATTATAACAATCTCCTTTCAGATTTAACAAGCCTGAACATGTAAATAGAGTAAAACATATATTGTTTCGATCGCATTTTGCTCTCTACCATCTACCATCTACCATTTACATACTATCCATAATAGACATAAAATATACCCTAATGTCAAATAAGTTGCAAGATAAGAAGCAAAGAAGAAACCCAATTAAGGGATTCTTTTTAACGCACAACTTGCAGATTATCAAAAACAAACCAAAAAAAAAAGATCAAAATCAAAGCCTAAAAGAAAAAGATGATGCTACTATTGAAAGAAGGTTGGAGAGTAATTTGAATAAAGTATTACAAAGAAACCTCTAAAGAAAAGGTAATAAAAAAATGTCATGCTCTAAAGCAATATCACTAGAATAGTAAGATGATATGATTTAGATTTCAAACAATTATATTTATTCTACTCAAAAATTACCATTCATATCACACGACACCCCAATAGTATATAGTTTTCTCATAGACTAACCAAGTTTGTGAAAGTATGAGATGCGCCAAGTGGAAAGGGTGTGAATTAGAAATTTTTATAATAAAGAAACAATCTTAAACAGGAGTTTTAAATTTTTTTAATTTTTCAAACAAAACTTAACTTGATGTGGAAGCGAATGATTAAAGCATGATTGCAACATAAGTGGTGAAATTTTAAATCACAACAAAGATCTATAATAGAATTTTCACCAAGAAGTTATAGCAGCAAATGTAAGATGCAAAACATAAGTAAAGTATAGTAAATGGAAAAATCACACCATAAGATTTATAGTAGTTTGGTCACTTGACTTGTCCACTCCAGGAATTTCACTACTCAAAAGTAATTTTCCTTTTGCCCCTACAGCAAGGCAAAGAAGCCTTTACAAAATCTCATTTTCACTTTCCTCGGTGTGGAGTACTAAACGCTATGTCACCCTCTTGGTGACGACAGCGAATCTTTTGATTTTTTTCCCTTATGGAGAAGGCAGAGCACCTAAGAGGACACAGACCTTGAAGGCTCCCCCTTAGAGAGCTCCCACAAGATTTTCTCGATCCACAGTATGAGCAAGCATGTAGCAGGCTTGGAGCAACCGTGTGATCCCCTCACACTCATTCTCCCTCACAAACTCACCTTCTCCTTTTTCTCACAAACCCAAAAATCTCATCAAGTAGCTCCCTCTCAAGAATTCCCCTTCTTGTCACGTTCCTCTCTCCTATCTTTTTTTAAAAGACAAAAATAACATATATATATATATATATATATATATATATATATATATATATATATATATATATATATATATATATATATATATATATATATCAAGTTCCAAGAAACCCTAAATTTTCAAGATCGTATAGTACGATTAGGTTAAAACAACATTCATTCTTATACAAAGGAGTACGAACATGCAATATTTCAGGACTATATTGTACAGTATGATACACATATCGTCCAATATGATATGTTATATTTCTTTTGTTCGTATAGGACACACGCTAGGATGACCAAAATTTGTCTTTGTTCATCGTCTGATACGATCCAATTCGTAGAGTACGATCTGATGAAAGCTTCAGGTTGTCCGGTATGATGTATACATCATCCAATACGATTAGTTTAAAAATCAAGGAATCGTTCGGTACGATGTTCTGGACGATCAAAAATAGTCTCGATTCATCGTACGGTATGTACCATGTCGTACAGTATGATCACCAATCAATAATTAATCATTAATTTAATTGACTAACCACATGGGTTAATTTAAGTTAGTATTCAAATATTCGTACTGTCGAATTGTACAGTATGATCAGTTCAAAATTTAAGAATTAAAAACTAACCTAAATTAATCTAGGGGCTAGGGTTTCAAATTAAAAACATATTATATAGTACGATGATGATCGTACAGTACGATGATGATCATGCAGTGCAAAGTAATCATGAATTATACATGTCATTGTAAGTAATATATGAGTAAATTCTGTCATCCCTTCACGCTTATGAATTTTTGATGTATCATCAAGAACTTCTTCATCGACATTCAATGAATCCTCTGACATGATTGATTTGAAATAGTGTAAATGATACATACTAAAAAAATATTACAATAAATAGAAAAGTTTCAATCTACGGAGTACTACTGACTGCATTTTGGTGAAATACAAAGAAACATTAATGGTTGTTAGAGGGAGGCGTCAGTGGCTCAAGAAGATTCTGGCTTTTTTTAATGAAAGAAAAAATGGAATTGTTAACCGTGATAGGTACTAATTTCACATATTAAAGTACTTCACAGCAGAGACCAATCTGTAGGTTGCAATAATGCTAGTTGTTATGTGATTTTATTTTTGGTACTTTTGTTATTATTGTTATCACTGATATCGCTATTGTTAATTTAATTTTCAGTAATTTTATTAGTACTATATGTATTTTCTTATTGAAAAAGTATTGATCTTATTTATGTTAAGGAATGGTTTGCATTTGAGGGTATTATAAATATATATGATTTCTAAGAGTGTTATTGAGGCAAGAAAAAATTATCCTACCCTTAAGATGGCATCTGCTAGGTGCTTGTAGAATGATTTTCGAAATTACATGAGATTAATTATGTGGAAGTAGCTTCTTTTTTAGTGTTGTGTTATGATAGAGCGCCATGTTCATAATAGCCTATTGCAGAAGATTCATGATCAGTCAAATGTGTCTTACTTTTATTTAATTGATGCGAATGGCATTATGTTTCCAGACTACTTGGTTGTCTTCTTTATCAATTGTACATGCAGTACAAAGTTGATTGAGCATTTAAAGTTAGGAGCACTACTGAAGTCCCTCCTTTAATTAAAGGATAGCATCGTTCTCCTAAAATAGAGTAGTTCTCTACTCTCAATACATAACAATTTAAATTGTTTTTTGTTCTGAATCAGTATTGGGCGAGACAATAGCTTAATCCATCTTGAAGTAGCTTTCTATCTCCTCTTGGTGGCCATTAGACGATTTTTTTGCTATATTTAAAGCATATGATCCATGATTTCCACACACACCAAAAAGCTAGGAATATATGTTAATAATTCCAAGCATGGAATAAGAGCGTCGAATTGTATTTGATTAAGAGCTTTAATGCTCATTAAAGTATATCAATAGTTTTGTTTCTTCAAGTATAAATCACCTTAATAATTCTTATTCAACTTTCTCCTTTATGAAGTGCATCAATCTCAACTTGCTTAGTCCTATCATAGCAAACAAGTTTCTTAGGAACGCTTATTGTAGCTTTGTTGTCATACTTCATCATCATTAGCTCTTTATTATAAATTTTTAGTTATTCAAGAAGTTATTTAAGACATTCCTTGACAAATTTAACACATAGAATATTAATGAATAAGTCACAACCAAATGAAGTACATGAAAAATTAGAAAAACAAGCAAACATAATTATATACAGAACAGTGTTAATAAATATGTTTCAACCTAAACAAACACAATACACATATTAGTTATAACATAAAGTAGACACAAGAACATCAACTAGAACATTACATCTCCTTAGAAGGGTTGTTATCAACAATTTCTATCAAATATCCTTCGAGGCCACCATAATCTTCTTTCAATGGGTATTCCCATGAATATCTCCTAGTTATTCTTATCTTTGAAGTATTCTGTGGCAAAGTCATACAATTCGAAATCATCAAATATATTAAAAATTTTAGAGATCTCTTCTGAAACCTCTAAAATAGAAAATGTTCTACAAATGTTATTTGATGTACTTATGACAGAACTTATAGATTTTGCAGTATCCACGAGATCCTCAACATGATTTAGAAAAAGTTTTTTAATCCCCAACTTAGGAGTTCTAATTCTTTTCCTTTTACGCAAGAATGAGGCACTTTGTTGTGTTCTTTATGAATCGTAGTTGCCTGTAGGCTCATTTGTAGGAACATGTAAAAGATATGTTTGTTCATCTTGAGTGTAGTTTTCTTCATATGAGATTATGTGATTGTCATTTAGTTCTCGGGGAAGCACACAAGAACTAGGAATCCAAACATTCTCCTCAGCTGCAACAATACAACGAAACATAATATCTAACTTCTCTTCCCACTTTGGTGGTATTCCATTGTAACAAAACTTCTTTACATTTGGCATAATTTAAAGTACAATAGAGAGAGAGAGAGAGAGAGAGAGAGAGAGAGAGAAACAAAGATATATATATATATATATATATATATATATATATAGAGAGAGAGAGAGAGAGAGAGAGATAGCTTAACTTCTATATTTTGCGTTAATAGGAAATAGAAAACTAGTTACAAGTAAACTGTGCTATGCAACTATACCCTATCACTCTCCTCTCTCAACAACATCAATAGTGTTGGGGGGAACTCAACATTATTAACATCATAAAAAGTAAAACTATCATTTATGGCTAAATTAGCACAGCAATCAACCGGCCGATTACTGTCCATATTTATATACTGGACAATAATTTGTTTAAACTTCATCAAGAACGACAAGTCCGATCCTTCAAAGCTAAAATGGACCTTATTATGATGATCATTAAGGTGCTGCAGCCACTTGATAGCATTAATACTATCCCCCTCAATTATAATCCCTTTCAAATCCAGTATCCACTCCATCACAACATCACGGATGGCAACAGCCGCTATCACCTCCACTTGAAGAGCATCCCAGTGCTCAAAACAATTACCAGCTGCAACAACCAAGGCTCCCTCAAAATTGGACAATGATCCCAATACTAGCCTGATTCGACAGTTTTAGTGCTGCATTCACATTAAATTTCAGCCATCCTGGAGGGGGGGGGGGGGGGACACCACTGTTTGTGAGAAGACAGCCCAAGGGGCTGATTAGTACTCCATTACTCCAGAATTGGTGAACGATATGGTCTCAGCAGTAGATACAGCACTGTCACTGCTATGATGGTCGAGGATCTATGCGTCACTTCATGTTTTAATTTATTCCTTGCACGCCATACATGGTAAACAGCATAACAACAAATACGTCCCATGCTTGGGTTCAAGTCGGCATTGGAAGCCAGCTCCACAATCAGTTCTTCTAGGGAGTTAGCTGTAGGCATAAACATTCCCCATGTAGAAAGGATGCTAAACACCTCCTTAAGTTTAGTACATTGAGCAGCACAATGGTCACGGGTCTCCTCCCCATTACATCCCCACGGACAGAGGTTTGAAGATGAAAGCCCCCTTAAGAACAACTAGTGATTTATGGGAATTGCATCCCTAAGAAGCCACCACCAAAAGAAATTTTCTCGTGGATGCAATTTCAGTTTATTCATCCATTTATATTGATAATCAGCCACCCCAATCTTAGCTCGATATGCCATTGTAGTCAGCGTCGAACTCATTCCAGAATGGATGAGTTCAGGACAATCAACTCCATTTTCACCTCCCGTATCAATGGACAAAACTCGTTCTGCCATAATCTTACCAAAGCACTTCTCTACCATTTCCTCTTTCCATTGAAAGGATTCATTAAGAAGAAGACTCACCTTAGCATTCTCCACTTCCTCTACATTAACAAAAGTGGGCCATAAAGAAATCTCACGGTCCAGAATCCAGCAGTCTTGTAACACATCTATGTGTTGGCCATTTTGAATTTTCCATCTAATAATAGGTCTAATGGTCTTGGCACCAGCATGAATCACCTTCCAAATGATAGAGGCTTTCTGAACCTAAGTATCACTCCATAATTCCATCCCATACTTGTCCCTCACCAACTTATGCAGAAGAGAATTCCACGTAATGGTCCCTGCCATGTAGTTAGACCAGAAAACCCAAGACCCCCATATTCCTTAGGTTGGCACAGCTCCTTCTAATCCACATAGTGCAAGCCTCTACTATTGAAACCCTTTTGCCAAAGGAATTGCCTTCCCAATTTCTCAGTGGAGTAGAGTACTCCAGTCGGAACTCAAGTATAGGCCATCAAATACATGGGGATGGTTAGCAGTGAAGTCCGGATCAACAAAGCTCGTCCCACCAACAAGAGATGCTTTTTCCCCCAAATGTTCATCTTCTCAAGAGTGAGAGAGCAAGAGAGAGCTAGAGAGAGAGAGAGAGCAAGAGAGAGATAGACAGAGAGAGAGCAAGAGAGCAAGAGAGAGAGAGAGCAAGAGAGAGAGAGAAAGAAAGACTGAGAGAGAGAGAGAGCAGGAGAGAGATAATGAAAGATATATAGAGAGAGAGCAAGAGAAAGCTTGAGAGAGAAAGAGAGGGGGGAGAGAGAGAGAAAGATAGATAGAGAGCAAGAGAGGTAGAGCAAGAGAGAGAGAGAGGGAGAGAAGAGAGAGAGAGAGAGGGAGAAGAGAGAGAGAGAGAGAGAGAGAGAGAGAGAGAGAGAGAGAGAGATTGAGAGAGAGGGAGAGAAATAGAGAGAGAGAGAGAGTGCTAGAGAGAGAGAGTGAGAGATAGAGAGAGAGAGTGAGAGATCAAGAGAGAGCGAGCAGAGAGAGAGAGAGAGAGAGAGAGAGAGATAAAGAGAGAGAGAACAAGAGAGCAAGAGAGAGCAAGAGAGAGCAAGAGAGAGAGAGAGAGAGAGAGAGATGAACTTTTGCATTTGCATTCATAAAAGGATCATTACAACTAAGTAAAGTAAAGTAAGGCCCAACAAGCCCTATGCAAAAAAGTAAGAACTACTAGCTTCCTCAAGAATATCAAAAAATTCATGAGAAATATAACTACTACTACTATATCCTATATCCCAACTAAAGGTATCCTCATTTGCCCTTAGGGCACAAAAAAGAGCAGCCATCGATCTAAGAAGAGCTACATCAATAGTAACCTTCAACCAACATGAAGGGGGAGACACCAAGAAGAATCTGAAAACAATCCAAAGGATTGAAAAGTGTCCCTTTGCTCCAAGTGGAAAGAAAGAGAACCTTGATTGAGACCATCCAAGATACCTACTGCCATGAAGATACTAACCATTATTAACCAAAGGGGGAGTGTCCTCGCCGCTCAAATTTCTAAAATAATCCTCATTATAATGGTAGGAAGTAACCCCCTCATTTCAACATCACGAACCTCCTCGCAAGGAGATTTGTCAATAACACTAACAAGATTTTCATTGGAATCCACCACTTTCCATATCTTAAACTTCCCAAGCCTAGGAACAACAGGCTGCACTAAACAAGTTGGAGTTACAGAACTCCCAATCTGCATCTCATCCCATGTCATCAAACCCGAACCTTTAATATCACTAACCTGCAAAAGGGGCTGATCTACTCCAACAAGAATATGCATTTCATCAAATAGCATCCTATCCGATCCTTTAATATCAACATCCTGTAATTTGGATAACCTGGGATGAGATTACCACCAACCAAATTACCAATAAAACCAAAATTAAGACAAGGCTTAACCCGATCAACATTCATATATACTTCCAGTTCATCCCGAATCAAAGAAACCTTGCCCAAATCTCTAACATGCCCCACTTTACCAAATGTAAATTGAAGCCTATCAGGTTCAAACACCGGATTATCCATGATTTCACTAACCTCAACCGGTTCACAGGTGGCGAGCGACCCTTTCTCTACGGAATCCTGTATTTCAATCTGCACTGCATCGCCTCGACCACTAGAGCTAGAAGCATCCATCAGAACCGACAATCCCGCACTATTATACACCTCCTTCATGACTCCCAACATTTCAGTCTGCTCTGCTTCAATCGTCATCTCATCCTGTGCACCTGAGCTAGCATCCTCTATCTGGACCGGCAAACCAGTACTAACATTGAGCTCCTTCAAAAATTCTTCAGCCTCACTTTCGCCCATAATTTCCATGACTCCAGCCAAATCAGATGAGTCCTGCAGCAGAA
>CM028351.1:41791660-41801660 GCA_016618105.1 Dendrobium huoshanense
ATTTTAGTTCATCTTGTCGTACGCTTGCTCCATATCCACCTTCAAGGCAAGGAAACCTCTCGACGCCTTGGACACCTTAAACTTATGAATCATTTCCTTCCCAAGTAAACAGTGTGTCGAGATGGAATGCCCAGGAACAAAAGCAGCTTGTTCCTCCGAAACAATGTGCGATAACACCCCTTTCAGTCTATTAACAAGCACTTTTGCCACAATCTTATAGATTTTCTGGCACTGACTAATGGGTCTGAACTTGAAAGGGTGGTTCGGGCTCATGACCTTGGGAATTAAGACGATAACCATCTCCTTCCAGGACGGCTCCATAGCCCCGGAGGCAAAGAATTCCAAGCAGGCACGACTCACATGCTCCCCAACAATGTCCCAGTATGATTTAAAAAAGGAGGCCATTATCCCATCTCTACCCATAGCCTAATTACGTCCCAGAGAATTTGTAGCTTTCAAAATTTCATCCATCGAGACATCCCCCTCCAACATCCCGGAGAACTGCGTAAGAGAGCCCCTATAGGCCACAAGGGACGGCCAACCCAGCTCGACAATATTCTGCCCCTTCAATTTTTTAGTGAAAAACCGATAAAAAGTGCTAGAAATTTCCTCCTGCTCCGTAACCACAACGCCATCCTCCCGCTTAATCGAATCAATGGATTTGGTTTGCCACCTCGCCGACGCCATGGAGTGGAAAAATCGGGTGTTGCCATCACCCTCTTCAATCCACTTTACCTTAGCCCTCTATCTCCACCATGTCATAATACGGGCGATGGTATTGTTGAGGAGCTGCACCTTGAAATGCAGCCGCTCAGTCTGGCACTCATCCAGGCCAAGAGGATGGCCTTCCATGTCACGACCCGACCCGAGACGAGACGGATCCCGTTCGTACTGGGCCGCGACAGAAAAACTAACCAGGATCTAGCTTTGGAATTTGCTTCAGAACTGATTCTTCCAAATATTGTAAACAAAATAGACAAACACAGAGCTACTAAAAACATCAAATGCAGCGGAACAAAATCTCTATCTTTTTTTTTTTCCTCAAAACAATCATCTACAAATACAGTACATGACTTTTAGACAGAAAGAATGACAGAACATAAAAGCCATGACTGTACAAAAATCAAAAGGTACAAAATAATACCTATACTGATCAGACTCTGAAATCTATTCCTGGACTTCCTTCCTTTCCCAGAATCTGAAACCACCAGAAAGCAAGGGTGAGCTCAACAGCTCAGCAAAGCAACAAACCTCCAATCAAAATTCTCAGAATCTCAAAACCAATACATCAGATAAATCCGTATAGAATTCAGAACAGAATCTGACAGATATCAAATCGAACAGATCAGACATATCAAATCAAACAGAACTGTTCGGAAACAGAAGTCGTATCAAATCGGAAATTCAGATCATAATCAGATTCATATCGTACAGAAATCAGAATCAGATATTTAATTAATAGCTAAATTCCCTGACACTGACTGAATCTCATAGGATCCAGGCCCCTTATGCCTCCCTTTGTGCTCACGGCTCTAGAACAGATGTGCATATAGCACCAGAATACATATATAGTGCTTATAGCACCTAAAAAGATTTCCTCGGATCCGGAACAGAACAGATATCAGATTTCATATTGAGCTCATTTCAGATTTCTCAGACACTAACTGAATCTCATAGGATCCGGGCCCCTTATAACTCCCTTTATATAGCATATACAGATAGCATATCAAATCAGAAGAATTCCGGACAAATCAGAAATTACCCAAAAATCGGGCAGCACAACGGCAGTATACAGAATTTATACAATTTTCCTGAAATAACAATTTACCAAATTTGCACAGAATATAGATATCAACATTTCAGAACATTTATTCTACTGCACAGAGAATTTCCAAGTTCACAGAAAAATCCAGTCGACTAAAAACACAGTCGAATCAAAAATACTCGAACAAAAATCTTCAAAATATAATCAAAACGTGCACACCCGGCACGGCAACAATATACAGAAAGTTACACGGTAAAAACTGAACCAAACAAAAGATACGGACAAAAATCGCTAACGGAAACAAAATCCGGACAGAAAATACCGCCAAACACGACGGTTCTGAAAATTGAGAAAGGCGGAACGTGCCTTGCCTTGCGTACAGCAATATCCTGAACAGTCTCGTCAGACGAAAATGGCTCCGCGTCGCCCGAAAATCAACTTTTCCAAAGATGCCCTCGACTTTCTCTCTCATCGGCTGAAATCAGATATTTTAAAATATTTTTCTCTCTCTTCAAATGAGCTGAATTCCCTTAAGTAATCTTCAGATCGGCCTGGCCGATCGCCATATCGTCCCGGGACGATCCGACCAATTTGATCGTCCTGGATGGCTCCCAGGGCTATGCTCTGGCCGATATTTTGAACAGTGCCAATCGGCCTGGCCGATGCCTCAATCGTCCTAGACGATTCTTACAGGAAAACACCTGGAACCAATCTGGGCAAATTCTGGAGTAATTTCTCAACTGATCGTCCCAGGACGATCCCAGATCGTCCTGGACGATCCTGGAGCAGATCTTGATATTACAATCTCTCCAACTCAGAAAAATGTCGTTCTCGACATTATCCAATCCAAACTCAGTCAAAACAAGTACGGGTACGACTGTCTCATGTCAGACTCCTTCTCCCATGTGGCTTCCCGTGCAGTCCGGTGCTTCCACTGGACTTTAATCATCGGAATCTGTTTATTTCTTAACTTTCGGACGTCGTACGCCAAAATCAACTCTGGCTCTTCCTTGTACGCCAGATTCTCCTGAATCTCAACCTCATCAGCAGATACCTTCTTCCCAGAGTCGGATACCCACTTCCTCAGAGTGGATACGTGAAACACATTATGCACGTCAGGCATCGAATCAGAAAGTAATAGTCGGTAAGCAGATTTTCCAATCCTTTCCAAAATTTAAAAAGGTCCAACATACCTTGGACTAAGCTTGCTCACCTGGCCAAATCTGCTCACACCCTTCAACGGGCTGACTTTGACATACACAAAGTCACTAACTTGAAACTCGACAAACCTGTGCTTCTGATTGTAATACTTCTGCTGTCGATCCTGAGCGGCTTTCAATCTTTCTTTTATCAAACTGATCTTCTGAACAGTTTCCTCAATAAAAGTGGCACCCAAAACCTGTCTATCTCCGACCTCCGTCAGAGTCAAAGGAGTACGGCACTTCCTGCCATACAGAGCCTCGTACGGTGTCATACCGATACTGGACTGAAAACTGTTGTTATAAGCAAACTCAATCAGCGGGATATGATCTTCCCAGCTTCCGCCAAAGTCCAAAACACAAAGCCTCAACAGATCTTCCAGTACCTGAATAGTCCTCTCAGACTGTCCATCTGTCTAAGGATGAAAGGCTGTACTGAAATGCAGTTTCATACCCAAGCCTTGCTGAATGCCTTTCCAAAGTCTGGAAGTAAACCGTCCATCTCGATCAGATACGATCACGCGAGGCACACCGTGCAATCTGACTATCTCCTTCACATATATCTGTGCCAAGCGATCAACTGAATCCATCTGTCTGATCGGAAGAAAATGGGCGGACTTCGTCAATCGATCTACAACCACCCAAATAGCATCGTGCCCTTGTCTAGATCGAGGAAAACCCATCGCAAAGTCAATCGTTACCTCCTCCCATTTCCACTCAGGGATAGGCAACGACTGCAACAGTCCACCTGGTCGCTGATGCTCTGCCTTCGCCAACTGACAGGCTTCGCATCTCGACACAAACTCTACCACATCTTCCTTCATCCCAGGCCACCAGAACAAAAGTTTCATATCAGCATACATCTTACCACTGCCTGGATGTACAGTGTAGCCTGAATGATGAGATTCGTACAGAATCGCCTGCCTCAAATCTCCAAACACAGGTACCCACAACCTGTTCTTACAGAAAATAGCACCAGAATCAGAAATTCGACGTTCAGGAGTCTTACCGGATCTAATCTGAGCAATCAACTTCGAATAGTCAGAATCTGACTTCTGGGCTTCCTGAATCCTTGTCTCCAAAGAAGACTGAATACTTATCTGAGCAAAATCCAAATCACTGGAGGGAATCACCTCCAACTGCAATCGCTCCATATCACGTATCAGGAAATCATCAAAAGTAAGCTGAATACCTGATAATCCAAAAGACTTCCTGCTCAGAGCGTCCGCTACCACATTCGCCTTCCCAGGCTGGTACTGAATAGTCAAATCATAGTCCTTGATCAACTCGAGCCATCTTCTATGTCTCAGATTCAAATCCTTCTGAGTAAAAATGTACTTCAGGCTCTTATGATCAGTAAAGATCTCACATCTGATGCCATACAGATAATGACGCCAAATCTTCAAAGCAAACACAACAGCAGCTAATTCCAAATCATGCGTTGGGTAATTCTTCTCATGTGGTTTCAACTGTCTCGAAGCATAAGAAATTACCTGACCATGCTGCATCAGGACACATCCCAGTCCTTTCAGTGAAGCATCACTGAACACTTGAAATCCTTCCGTACCTGACGGAAGTGCTAACACTGGAGCTGAAGTCAGACAATCCTTCAATTTCTAAAAACTTGCCTCACACTCCGATGTCCAAACAAAAGAAACTGACTTCTGCGTCAGTCTCGTTAGAGGCGTCGAAATCTGTGAAAATCCTTTCATAAATTTCCTGTAATACCCGGCCATGCCCAAGAAACTACGTACCTCAAATACCGTAGTCGGCCTTGGCCAATCAGCAACTGCCTAAATCTTCTGGGGATCTACAGAAATACCTTCTCCGCTAATCACATGCCCCAGAAATGAAATGCTCTTCAACCAGAATTCACACTTGGAGAACTTGACATACAGCTGATGCCTCCTCAAGGTCTCCAACACAATTCTCAAATGTCTGGCATGATCATCCTCAGATGCAGAATATACCAGAATATCGTCAATGAAGATGATCACAAACTGATCAAAATACTCCCTGAATACTCGGTTCATCAGATCCATGAAAATAGCAGGCGCGTTGGTTATCCCAAAAGGCATAACCAAGAACTCATAGTGCCCGTACCGAGTACTGAAAGCTGTCTTCACTACATTAGCTTCCTTCACCTTCACCTGATATTATCCAGATCTCAAATCAATCTTCGAAAATACTGAAGATCCGGAAAGCTGATCAAACAAGTCATCAATCCGAGGCAAAGGATACTTGTTCTTGATAGTGACTTTGTTTAAATCTCTATAATCAATACATATATGGAGTGTACCGTCCTTCTTCTTCACAAACAAAACAGGTGCTCCCCAGGGCGAAACACTAGGACGTACAAAACCTCTGTCAACCAACTCCTTAAGCTGAACTTTCAACTCTGAAAGTTCTTTCGGTGCAATCCTGTACGAAGCTTTTGATATCGGAGCGGTACCCGAAAAAACATCGATAGAGAACTCCACATCTCTATCCGGAGGTAAACCAACCAACTCCTCAGGAAAAACATCAGCAAACTCCCGTACCACTGGGATCTCAGAAACAGAACCAACCTCCAGGTTCAGATCCCGCACCGAAGCCAAAAATATTGGGCATCCCTTCTTCCACATTCTGCTCACTTCCAACACAGAAACCAGACTGGAGAGAATACCTCGTAATCCCTGAAATACAACTCTCTCTCCAGCCACAAACAAACTCACTTGCTTCTTCAGACAGTCTATCTGGGCCTCATACTGACACAGTCAATCCATGCCCAGAATCACATCATATGAAGAAATCGGCAACATAATCAAACTTGATTTCCACTTCTTGCCAGAAATCTCAATCTCACAAAAACAAAACTGTCGAGCAATCAAAGGACTTCCAGCCGGTAAAATCACGGAAAGCGAAACCGGAAGTAAAATGGAATCCAAACGTAAAGCCTCAAAACAGCGCTCGGACAAAAAAGAGTGACTCACTCCAGAGTCAAACAAAACACGACATGGCTGATCAAAAATATAAATCGTACCTGTCACAACATCGGGAGCATCACGAGCCTCTTGCTGACTCAAGCTGTAAACTCGTGGCTGAACTGGAGCAGGAGCTGAAGCAACAGAACTACTTTGCTCCCTCTGAACCGTAGGTGGTCTCCGTGGTCCAGAACTAGATTCACCACCTCTGCCAGCAAATCCCTCAGGGCGTGGAGGAACAGTCCTCGGTCTCCCTGCTGCTGAACCGGCAGGTCTGACAAAGCCCTCAGATCGGAACTCAGAACGCTGATCAAATCCCATCTGTGGACACTCTGTAATCCGATGTCCTGGCTGACCACATCGGAAGCACAGACCAGCCATCCTGTAGCACTGGCCAAAGTGTTGTCGTCCACAGTTCTGGCACACAGGTGCCGTACTGACTGATCCAGAACTCGTCGTACTGGTAGCAGTACCAGACGACCCTCCGCTCCTCCTGGAGTCTCCAGATCCTGAGCCAGAAACAAATCTGCTCTTCCCAGAGGAACCACTGCAACAAGCCTCACCACCAAATCTCTTCCTACTCGCAGTCCACCGCTGCTGAGTAGCCATCAGGTCATTCTCTATCAGTCGAGCTCGCTCCACAAGCTCAGAGAAGTCAGTGATCTGAAACGGTATCAGGGGCTGCCTCAAGGTATCTCGTAATCCCCTCAGAAATCTATAACACCTCTCAGGAGAAGTGCTAACCAGCTGCGGAGCGTACCTGGCTAATGCTGTAAACTCAGCCTCATACTGCATCACCGTCTTGCTCCCCTGAACAAGTCTCAGAAAAGTCTCATGCATCTGCTGTCGTGCAGAAGGGGGAACGAACCAATCCCGAAACACCTCAGTGAACTCTTCCCAAGTGATCAAAGAGTTCAGTCTGCCCTGAAATCTGGCCTCCTGCTGGCCAACCCACCAGTGCTCAGCCTCTCCGTCCAACAGAAACACTGCTAACAGAACCTTCCTATCCGCATGACACTGCATTCCGTCAAAGGTCTTCTCCAATCTCCTCAGCCACTCCTCGGCTGCTCTGGGCTCAACAGCGCCCTCAAACCTCGGAGGTTTCAACCTCAAAAATAACTGCAAATGTCTGTCAAGATTATCAGATCGGACAGTAGAAGCTCTGCTCTGAGACTCGCTCATCATCTGAGCAACAAGTGTAGCAAACTGTGAAAGCGTGTCAGCACCGACCACTGGGGCTGTACTCCCCACTAGTGCTGCCTGACTAGAACTCTGCCCGTCTGTCATGTCTGGGTCTGGCTGATCCATACAGAAAAATCCAGAAAATCTGGAAAACTATCACAAAAATAACACAATAAAAAGCCAAACAAACCAAAACTACCCCCAGATAGACTCACTACAGATCACTTCCTATATCTCTGTTTTACACAATCCCAAATTTCAAAACCATTGCTCTGATACCACTAAAGTTTGTCACGACCCGACCCGAGACGAGACGGATCTCGTTCGTACCGGGCCGCGACAGAAAAACTAACCAGGATCTGGCTTTGGAATTTGCTTCAGAACTGATTCTTCCAAACATTATAAACAAAACAGACAAACACAGAGCTACTAAAAACATCAAATGCAGCGGAACAAAACCTCTATCTTTTTCTTTCCTCAAAACAATCATCTACAAATACAGTACATGACTTTTAGACAGAAAGAAAGACAGAACAGAAAAGCCATGACTGTACAAAAATCAAAAGGTACAAAACAATACCTATACTAATCAGACTCTGAAATCTATTCCTGGACTTCCTTCCCTTTCCCAGAACCTAAAAACCACCAGAAAGCAAGGGTGAGCTCAACAGCTCAGCAAAGCAACAAACCTCCAATCAAAATTCTCAGAATCTCAAAACCAATACATCAGATAAATCCATACAGAATTCAGAACAAAATCGGACAGATATCAAATCGAACAGATCAGACATATCAAATCAAACAGAACTGTTCGGAAATAGAAGTCGTATCAAATCAGAAATTTAGATCATAATCAGATTCATATCGTACAAAAATCAGAATCAGATATTTAATTAATAGCTAAATTCCCTGACACTGACTGAATCTCATAGGATCCAGGCCCCTTATGCCTCCCTTTGTGCTCACGGCACCAGAACAGATGTGCATACAGCACCAGAATACATATATTGTGCTTATAGCACCTAAACAGATTTCCTCGGATCCGGAACAGAACAGATATCAGATTTCATATTGAGCTCATTTCAGATTTTCCAGACACTAACTGAATCTCATAGGATCCAGGCCCCTTATAACTCCCTTTATATAGCATATACAGATAGCATATCAAATCAGAAGAATTCCGGACAAATCAAAAATTACCCAAAAATCGGGCAGCACAACGGCAGTATACAGAATTTACACAATTTTCCTGAAAATAACAATTTACCAAATTTGCACATAATATAGATATCAATATTTCAGAACATTTATTCTACTGCACAGAGAATTTCCAAGTTCACAGAAAAATCCAGTCGACTAAAAACACAGTCGAATCAAAAATACCCGAATAAAAATCTTCAAAATATAATCAAAACGTGCACACCCGGCACGACAACAATATACAGAAAGTTACACGGTAAAAACTGAACCAAACAAAAGATACGGACAAAAATCGCTAATGAAAACAAAATTCAGACAGAAAATACTGCCAAACACGACGGTTCTGAAAATTGAGAAAGGCGGAATGTGCCTTACCTTGCGTACAGCAATATCCTGAACAGTCTCGTCGGACGAAAATGGCTCCGCGTCGCCCGAAAATCAACTTTTCCAAAGATGCCCTCGACTTTCTCTCTCCTCGGCTGAAATCAGATATTTTAAAATATTTTTCTCTATCTTCAAATGAGCTGAATTCCCTTAAGTAATCTTCAGATCAGCCCGGCCGATCACCATATCGTCCCGGGACGATCCGACCAATTTGATCGTCCTGGATGGCTCCCAGGGCTATGCTCCGGCCGATATTTTGAACAGTGCCAATCGGCCTGGCCGATGCCTCAATCGGCCTGGACGATTCTTACAGGAAAACACCTGGAACAAATCTGGGCAAATTCTGGAGTAATTTCTCAACTGATCGTCCCAGGACGATCCTGGACGATCCTGGAGCAGATCTTGATATTACATTCCATCTCCTAATGATGCTGAATCTCAAGATCCAACTCATCCTTAAGCTAAATAAGATTTTTGAACTTGTTCCGACTCCAGAAAAATAATGCTCTCAACGTTCAATTGCATTTCCTTTGGAGTTGAGCCGCCTCACTCCCATGATCCACCCTATTCCACTTCTTCAACACCAAGTGTCGGGCTTTGGGAAAGCTCACCCAAATGCCCTCAAATCTAAACCAGGGGGAATAGACAAGCCTTGCCACCTCCTGAACGGAACAAAGAATCAGACAGTGGTTAGAGGCGATTCCGGTAAGGTGATTGACCCGCAGCCCCTGAAACGCATCCAAAATGGCCGAGCTGACAAGAAATCTATCCAATCGGGAGAAAATCTTACTTCTCACATCCTTGTTGTTGGTCCAGGTAAATGCAGGCCCAATAAACCCAGGGTCAACAAGGTCATTCGTCGCCATAAGATTGGCTATATCGCAGGTGGTCGGGGAGGTGTGAAAGGCCCTGCCACATTTTTTCTCATCCTGAGACAAAATACAGTTGAAGTCGCCCCCAACTAGCAAGGGAGAATTTCGGTCACGATACCGAGAAACATCCTCCCACAGCGTACGCCTGATGCTTCTGTCCTTGCTGGCATACGCTACAACCACTTCCCAATAAAGACCACACGTCATCGTGATCCTCCCCATCAGGTACATACTCGCCCTGAAGGAAATCTGGAAGGAAATAGCACTACTCTTCCACATAATAAGAATGCCCCCAGCCCTTCCACTTGAAGGCTGGTACTCAAAGTCCCACTCCCTACCGGCCAGTCTATCAATATCCCTTTGATCAACCGAATCCAATTTAGTCTCCAGTAATCCAATGAAGCTGACATTATGGGTTCCAATTAAGTGCCGTAA
>CM028351.1:41814160-41930886 GCA_016618105.1 Dendrobium huoshanense
AGACCTCCACTGTTCGATAATATACCTTCTAATTTTTGGAAAACACGCATGTCTACATTTTTACATTCACTTGATTATTGAATGTGGAACTTAGTTTAGAAAGGGTATTCAAAACCAACTAGATTAGTTGATGGAGATAGAGTTGAAACACCTTTTGAGGACTGGACAGTAGAAGAATGTGACTTAGCACAACTAAATGTCAAATGCTTGAATAGTTTCTTTTGTGCTTTAAAATTAGAAGACTACATGCAGGTTTTCACTTGCAAAAGTGAAAAGGGCATATGTGATAGACTTTGTATAACTTATGAGGGGACTAATGAGGTTAAGCAATCTAAACTTAGAGGTGTTAAACTTAGAGGTGTAGGCAACAAATTGTGTTTGTGTGTTTTTATGTGTTTATGAACTTGTATGTGTGATTTTCTTTATTTAGAGATTGTGTTTTTTCATTGTTTTATGTTTTTAGTGTGTTTGTGTTTTAGTTTTTTGATTGAGTTCAAAATTTTGAAAATTTTGAGTGACAATCGCCCGGGACGAAATGTTTTCGTACAGGATGATTTGTGTAGTGTGACAAACTGTCGGATTTTGAACTGTTTGAGTGCAGTTTTCAGTGTTTTAGTGTTACTTCGTCTGTACGATCGTCACGATCGTTCGGGATGAAATGTTTTTGAAACGATGGACGAATGAATAAATCGGTTGCATGGATAAGGTAGTTTTTAATATGAACTTCGTACGTACGAACCTTTGGTTCGTCTAGACGAACACAAGTCGGTTCGATGGAGGGGACGGTTTCAACTGCCATTAAAATGATATAAGTTCTGATCGTCCCAGGACGAACACGTGTTCGTCTGTACGATCAGTATGGTCAAAAGTCTGTATGAAATGACACTTTATAAGTTATGTTGATTATGAAAAGCCGTTTCATTTTGACGCATTGGATCGTCCATACGAAATTTTTTCATACAGGACGAATTGAAATTTCGTACGGGATAAAAATTTTTTGTCTGGTACTAACGTGTCATTTTCAATAAATAGAATGTCTTTTGAACTCAATAGTCACACTCAAAACTTTACTTTCAATCTTTTTCATACTCTAGATCTTCTTCCAAATGGCGAGTTCAAGTAAGAGACAAAAGATTCTGGCAAAGAAACCACATAGAAATTCCTCTGAAAACTTCCTTTCCAAAGCAAATGAGGAATCTTTTCCTAGGTTTGCCTCAGCGAAGATCACACCCTCCCGAATCCTAATCTAAGAACAACTTACCTTTCAGGTAATGAACTTATTTGCCTCAACACAGTTTGGTTTTATCCTTACCCTCATCTATCTCTACAATAAGGAAACCTTCCACTTCTTCCTCGCCAACATGTCCTTTAATTCTGACCACTCTATAATTCATTCCTTTGTCTTCAAACAAAAAAGTTGAAATCACCAAGAATGACTTAGGAGCCTTTTGAATTTAAGGACAGAGGGAGCCAGAGCCCATCATTTAATCAACACTCATGATTATGTATGGTATGAACTTAATAATGTGATTAGAGGAAACAATGTGAATGAACATGTGGCTAGAGTATCCGATCTAGTTCATAATGCTCGTATCATCCAGCATGTCTTTAGAACTTCTATAATTCCTAATGCTGGTGATAGAATTAACATTATCCCTCTTCTTTCTATGGTGACCTTCTTAATCATGACTAAAGAACCTATAGATGAAGCCCAACTTATCCTTGACTATCATTATGGGCTGTCTGAAATTGGACATATAGAGCATAAAAGAAAGAAGAACATTGCCTTAGGACATCTTGTTGCCTACATTCTGGAGAAGAAATACAATTTGATTCATCCAGTTCAAGAGTTTGAATATCCGCTCTACTACAACGACGGATCATTTAGAGCAATCTTCAAAGAAGAACCAAGTTGTAATGCAAGTTAATCGTCCAGGCCATCGTCTTGATCATCTCCATGCCATAGCTTAAATAGAAGCTCTCAAAACGAGATCATTAATGCAAGTTGCCGACATTATCATCCAAGACTATAGGAATATCATCCTGGTCGATTAGTTCAAATTCAGCTCAACGGTCCAGGATGATTTGTGACGATCAGAAGAAAATTGGTTATTTCGTCCTGGCCGATCTAACAATCGTCCTGGCCGATTAGTTAATAACCGATTTTAATCGTCTTGATCATCGCCCTAATTTGGTGATGGCCGAAGTCAATCGTCCAGGCCATCATCTTGGCCGATCATAAGATCGTCCCGGACGATGTGATCGTATCAATCAGACATTAATGATTTCTAAATAATACCAGATCAATTTAGGTATGATTGAGTTAGATCGTCCTGGACAATATAAATACCATCCTAACCGATTTCCTAAAATAAAGAATACCTAAACTGATTATGGCGGCTGATTCTTTCTGAATTGAGAATATCGTCCAGGCCGATATATTTATGACGGCTGCCTTAATGAGGATGCCCTAATTAAGGTTTCTGATTTTGGACATATCATCCAGGACGATATAAATATCGTCCCGGCCGATATTACCAAAAATAGAAATCTTTTGGGGAATACCAGAAAATCTTCCAAGTTACAAATCAATAGGTCCCACAACAAATATAACAGACTCAAGAAAAGAAAAAAAGATTACAAACTGACTCAGACCTAGTCTACCCAATCTTGGGCTGGTTCCAAATTGCAGTCTAATCGTGTGGACCTGAAACGTTAGCACATAAGACAATCGTAGAGAAATAAGGAATGTTTGCTATCATCAAAATCATAAACCATAGATCTGCAACACAAGTCAGTTATCTTCTCGTAAGAGCAATGGAACGAACAGGAATTGAAGAAAAGTTTTCTAAGTCCTGATCATCCAGGATGAAGTGTATTCATCCCAGGATGAAATGTTCTCTGGAAAATTTTCGTTTAAGAACGAAGTGTATTCGTTCCAGGACGAGTTGCTCTCTGGAGTACTATCATCCAGGATGAAGTGTATTCGTTCCGGGACAATTCGCTCTCTGTAAAACTTTCATCGGGACGAACCTTAAATTCGTCCCGGGATGATTCGCTCTCTGTAAAACTTTCGTCCGGACGAACCTTAAATTCGTCCGGACGAAGTGAACCGACTCTGAAAATTAAGTGTCGTTCTACAGTTTTTGGGAACCGACCTATGGAATAACCATTCGTAACGGACGAACCTAGTTCATACGGTATGATGTGTGTGTATAAAGTCATTTCGTACCCATATACATTAGGTTCGTTTCCAACGCATTTAAGTAAAATTGTCCAGGACGATCCACGATCGTACGGGATGATCCAATTCGTATTGACCTGAAAATTTGTAATTTTTGGACGATTTTTTGTGTCTTTCCATAAATAGTCCAAACTAAACTGCCAAATAATCTTTTTGATTACTGATCTTTATGCATATTGAAAGAAGAGTCAAGGAGAGAGTGTGAGAGAGTGTTTGAAGGAGATTTCTTGCCATTGGAGCGTGAAGGTTTCACTTGGTACTCAAAGGTAAGAGTTTTTACTCTTAGTTTGTGATTACTTCACTCTTTTCTCTCTTCCTTCTAGAATTCTTGTGAGAAGATCTGTCAAGGAGATCTGGTTCTCTGCCGACACTTGGAGAGTGTGAACAGCCGAAGGATTCTCTGCCCATACTTGGAGAGTGTGAATAGCCGAAGGGTTCTCTACCCACACTTGGAGAGTGTGAACAGCCGAAGAGTTCTTTGCCCACACTTGGAGAGTGTAAACAGCCAAAGGGTTCTCTGCCTACACCAGGAGAGTGTAAAAGGATGACGGTTCTCTGCCAACACTGGGATAGTGTAAAAGGATGAAGATTCTCTGCCAACACTAGGGATAGTGTAAAAGGACAACGGTTCTCTACCACACTGGGTAGTGATGGAAATAGTGTTTGTAAAGGCTTCTCCGCCTTGCTATGGATGCAAAAGGAGAGTCACTATTGGTAATAGTGCAATACTCGAAGGGTGCCTCCGGGGAGTGGATGTAGGTCTGGTTTTGACCGAACCACTATAAACCTCATGTCTTTATTTTTCCGTTGCCTTTTTTGTGTTTTTAGTTTTAAACCTATGGTTGAAAAATGTTTTTTACAAAACTCATTAAAGTTTATTTTTCAATTTAAAAATAAAAAAGATGGATTAATTTTTTAATTACCAATTCAACCCCCCTCTTGATTAGCCGCTGAGACATAAGCTTAGGTTTAACAACCTAATTCATAGTGAACGAGTTTCAACACTTCTATCTCTTTGCTTGACAAACTTATACATATATCTTATCCCTCTTTAGTATTCAATCTATTATATAAAATATTAAAAGTCAAAATCTTTGCATCATATATTATTTTCTAAGATTATTTATAGGCCTCTTTATATCTTTCCCAATTATCAATATTTTTACATCTAAATAATTTTTTTATAATTTTCTTATTTTTTATCTTTTCTTGAATGTTTTGATTTCACCACCAACTATTTTTATTATTTGGAGCTTTTTCATTTGATACTCCAAGCATATCTTTTGTAATATTTTTAATATCACTATTAATGTTTTCCGCATAACATTAACTTCCTCCTAGACTAGGGCTATAAAATCAGGTCATGGATCAGGTCTGGGTCCAACCCGAAATTGACCGGCACTGTTCGACCCGAACCCGACCCATTTTTGCAAATGGGTAGGTTTCCAAGATTCGAACCCGACCCGTTTTAGGTCTAGGTCAACCTGAACCCGACCCACTTTGGATATGTTTTACTAATTTTTTTTATTTAATTTGATTTATTTAAATCTAAATCAAATTAAAGTAAGATTTATTTCAATGAATTTAAAATAAATCAATCTTAATTTAATTTGGGCAACGTTATCTATTATTTTTTGAAAATAGTATTTACTTATTTCATAATAATCTTTTAAAACCATCTTAAATTAATTAAAAATGGGTTAATCCAAAATCTTTAACTAGAACTTAACCTCGTTCGGGTTGACCCGAGCCCAAAATTTTTGGGTCCCGATTTTTGGGTCGGGTCAAATATTAACACCCCTATCCTGGATAGATAAAATCTTAATATCTTAAATTTTACTCTCAAAATTATTTTTAAATGTCCCCATCTAATCCTAAAGTAATGATTTTCTTTATTTTTTATTTTATATCACTTCATCTTAAAGTTCAAAACTAATAAGCATTGTTGGGTACATAAAATTTCACTTGGAATAGCCCTATAATCTTTGTAATTTAAAGGATCTTATTTTTTTTATCAAAACTATATCAATTCTTTTAAGTGATGCAATGCTAATCTCATTTCTTAAATAAGCTATTAGCAATTACAAAATCATAATCTAAAAAAATTATAATATGGTCTTACCACCTTCATTAGTCGCTCTAAACCTATACATCATGAATGCTTTAAAATCATATACCTTTATACCAACATGTCCATTTAAATCTACTTTAATTAAAACTCTTTCTTCAGGAAGTATCTCTTGCATTAATTTTTTTAAGTCATTCCAAAATTTTAATTTTGAACACATATCCAATCCTACTTAAGGAACATAAATGCTTATAATATTAATAATCTTGGCATCAATAACAATCTTTAAAGCTATAATTCTATCTTCAATTCTATTAAATTTTATAAGATTATCCTTCAAACTCTTATCTATAATCACACCTACACCATTTTTAGTATGACTCCTAAAATAAAACCATAATTTAAATCCTAAACAATCGATCTCCTTAGCTGTATCTCTAACCCATTTAGTTCTTGAATGTATAAATATTTATCTTCATATGAAGCATAATATATATTAATTCTATTAATTTTTTTTGTAAGAGAACCTATATTCCAAGTTCTTATCCTAATTTTAGTTTCATGGATTAGCTTTTTTGCTATTATTCTCCCATAATGTGGGAACCCTTGCATATTTAACACTGTACCCAGGCGCTGGTGCAGTAGTCCTTGTACACTTGTCACCATGTTCAGGCCATATAGCCCATTACTTCCAGGGAATGTCCTAACATTAACACAATGTATTAAAGAATTCATATCATGATTAGTAGACAAATTTTATGTTGGCTATCGACTACCTAATGAAACCTTCCATTTTTCTTATCTAAGACTTAGTTACGGTAACGACAATGTTCACAAAACCATTTAACATTTTGTATAAATTTAAAATTTATTAACATACCAATATTTTTTTGCTTGGGATTAATTGGCGAGTCTTCAACTATTCAATTATGAGGCCCATGTTTGAATCCTAGGTAGAAATTTACAATATTAATTATATATTTTTTAATTTAATAATTAATACTAAATAATAATTAAATATAAATTTTAATATAAAATTGGATTAAATATTTAATATAATGTTATCATAAAATGTTTATTATTATTTTAAATATTTATTATTAAAATTTATTTTAAATGTTATATTGCTAAAATGTATATATACATTTTAGTGATATAACCAACGTTTTAAAAACCGGACCGGACCGGCCGGTTCAACCGGCACCCGGCCGGCCGACCGGTTCGGTCAGCTGAAGAAACCGGGTAATCAAAGAACCGGTATTGAACCGGTCCGACCGGCGGTTGGACCGCGAAACTGGCGAACCGGAAACCGTGCATGAACCGGCCACTTAAGCCCTAATGCGATTTCCACCGTTTGATGTTAATCATGTGGTATTTTAAGTTTGAGTAAAACACTAAAACATGTAAAACTAAACCTAAATTTATTTTCTACCTCCCGTAAGTCCCGAAGCCGCCAGCTCCCGTGTCCGATTTTCTTCCTTCGTCTCTGCATCGCTGGGCGCTACAGCTCCGACTTCGTCCGTTCGTCGCTGTTCGCTGCAGATACTCCTTCGTCGTTCGTCCCTGCAACTCCGCCGTTTGTCCGTCACTGCAGCTCCTTCATCTGTGCTTGGATCCTTCGCCGTCCAGTTCTTAATCGTCGCTGGCTCGCTCCACCTCCTCCTTGGTTGGTGCTTGAATCATTGTAAGATGTTAACTTTATTTTGAACAAATCTATTTGCACAATTTCATGTTATTATTAACTTTATTGTAGCAATTTTTTTATTTTAATTTTCTTCCGTTGGTTTGAACTAACCTGGATTAAGAACTGGATTTTCATTTTCTTCCCCTTATTATGAACTTTATGTTATTATCAACGAACTCACCTGGTCCCATTGTAGAAATTGCCTCAGATTCTTTTGTAAATGGATTTGTTGATCTCACCTGCCCTAAAACGAACTCATAGCTCCGCTGTTCGTCCATCATTGTAGAAATTGCTTCAATCCTAATATTCCAGCAAAAGGCCTCATTTGCAATTGCTATTGGCATGCTTCCCATATCCAAGTCTTAAAGAGTTCGTTGTGCAGTGGTGCTTGATCATGCTCTAAGTAGTGTGATGTTGGCTACTGTGAAAGTTGCTCTATCAAACTTTATTAGTTAGAAATTCTCTATTCTTTTGTTTTAAGAAGTAATGATTCCACATAGACTTTATACAAGAATGAATATTAGTATTATGCTTAAACCGTATCTTTGCTCCCATAAACTTATGATGGATTAAGGTTCTTCTTTATTTCTTCTTAATTTAATGCATATATGTTTATGCTAAAGATCGTAAGTCTTGGACCTTCTACTAACTTTCCCCATATAAATAAAAAAGAAATTAGATTACCTTTCAAAGGCAATGGCATCTTCCTATATTGGAATACATGAATAGCAATTCTAATATTTTTTCATGGCATTTACAAAACACTCATATTAGTATGATACTTTTCAGGCTAAATATTGATCCATTGTTGTTTAATACTACTAATGGATCAACAAAACAATCAATATGTACAATCAACTCAAAAGCTTCAAAGGTTATAATTTTTATTTATAACCATGCTTTTATATTGGCCTGGTTAAGAAAAAGGAAAGGTTGGACTGAAATTGTAAGGTCAGGATTAACTAGATTTGCAACAACATTCATTACCTTAAGAAGTGTCCATGATCATAAACATGATTTGCAAGCATTCATCACCAACAAGGCTTACATTGATTCAAAGCTAAGTAAGACAATGAAGGGGAAAGAGGCAGCCTCAATTATTTTGGATGCAAATTTTTGGAATGACAGCTTCATAATTTCTAAATTATCAGGGCTCATAATTAGGTTGTTAAGAATTGTTGATGCAGATGAAAAGCCATCTCTAGAAAAGCAATGAAGACTATGTTTAGAAATAATAAAAGAATGTATAAGAATTTCACTAGTATCATCAGGTTGTGAGAGGAACTGTATCAATGAAGACTATGATAGAGAAAATTATTGCAACAAGTCTGGAGTTTTGCAAGGTCTAGTAGAATTGATTGGCAATAAAGATGTATGTCCAAAATAAACTTTGGCAATGAATGAGGTGAGAATTTTTCGTGATAGTTTAGGAAGTTTTGGTAAGCCCATTGCATCAACATTAGCAAAAGAAATGCAACCAGGTAAAATGACAAAATTTTGAGATTTCATTTTAATATATATTTGAACAAATTAATGTATGTTTATTAATTTATAGATGAATGGTTGAGGATGTTTGGGTCTAGTGCACCAAACTTACAGAAATTGGCTATTAGAATTCTTAGTCAGACATCATCTTCATCAGGTTGTGAGAGGAACTGGAGTGTATTTGAGCAGATTCATACAAAAAGAAGGAATCATCTTGAGCACCAAAGGCTAAATGATCTTGTCTATGTTCGTTACAATCTCAATTTAAGAAATAGGTACTATTTGAAACTTCTTTAAATATTTTTTTAAATAATGATGCACATTTTATTATTATTTTTTTATAATAATTATGTAGGTTGCAGTTTAGAAAAAGAAGTTATGATCCTTTGAATTATGCAAGTATTGAACTTATTGATTTCTGGATCCTTGATGATGAACCAGATCCAGAATTGCATTTAGAAGACTTGGAGTCAGAAATTTATAAAGATGATGCAATTCCTATAAATGTAGAACCAAACTTAACATCATCTACACCAACCCCAAGTAAGATTGTTGATTAATTTATATCATTTGAGTATAATATTAAATATAGACATATTATTTCATATTAATAATTTGCAGATGAAAACAACTTATCTACTATATGTGATGAAGATGACATACCTTGTGAGGATGCAGAAGTATTTGGGATGCAAGATTTTGGTGAAAAAGAGTTTGAGAATCCATCATTCGATCACACAAATTTAGTGGATGATTATTAAATTCACTATGAGTGTTTTGAGTTTTGAGTTTTTTATATGTAAACTGATATAAACTGATTACTTTTTTGTCTCTATGGTATTAAGTTAAAACTTGTTATATTTATGAATTTTGAGTTTGTCTTATCAATAAAGTGTTATAATTTTGCTAAAAGTTATGAAGAGGTATGTTATATGTTGCCAATTTAATATTTTTTAATGTCTATTTTGTTATATATTTTACTTCATTTTCTTTTACTCATTTTATTTTGTAACAATTTCACATGATAGAGAAGGAGAATTGAAGATGGTTGCATTCATCAACTTCCAACACACAATAGAGCTCAACAAAAGGTATGTTATTTACTTATTTGCTTATGTTTTATAAACTTCATTGATGCCATATTTATATTATTTGATTAGTTTGATATGAAAAAGAAATGCATAGTGAATGTATTAGAGGAAATTTTTTCATTTATTTTATAATTTTAATAATATTATTATTTATTACGTCATTCGGTTCGACCCCGGTTCGACCGGTCGAACCGGTCAAACCATGAACCTCTCATTCTTCCGGTCGGTTGTCCGGTTCGGTTTTCAAAACGTTGGATGTAACATTTATTTTAAATGTATATATTTTTTAATTTAATAACAAATATTTAAAAATTTTGTTTTGTATTTATAAATTTTTCTAATATTAAAAAAGGTACATTTGAACATTTTTGTTATTTAAATTGTATATTTGATCATTTGATATAAAATCATTAAATTCTCATATAAAAATTGTTATAAGTTTTAAATTAAGCATAATTAAAATTTTAAAATATTAAGTTTAATTTAATAATAACATATATAAATATTTTAATGATATTAAATTTCTTTGTTTATTATAAATTTTAATTTGCATATTATTTAATATTCAATATGAATATATATGTTAATTTAAAAATAATTATTAAAATTTTTTGTTTTATATTTATAATTTTATTTCTAATATAAGAGAATTATAACTTTTTACAGTTTTATTATTATGTCAAAATAATAATAAATTTGTTTGTAAAAATCTATAAATGATAAAATTTATAAATTTATTTTTAAAAGTTTAATAAATATATGATATTACATCTTTTTAAATATTTAATATGATAATATTATATTAAATATTTAATCAAATATTATATGAAAAACATATATAATTATTATTTAGTATTCGTTTAATATTATAAATTTCTGACTAAAATTTGAATATGAGCCTCATAATATAATAGTTGAAGACTCAACTAACAAATCTCAAGCAAAGGATTGCTCAAATGTTAATAAATTTTAAGTTTATATAAAACGTCAAATGATTTAACGGTTAATTAGTAAAACGTCTTAAAACACTAAAATATTTGAAATTAAAAAAAAATGATGTATTTGCTTTTTTTTTTTTTTTTAAATTTATGAGAAATATTATATTATGTACCTTTTAATATTTTGTTCGGCTAGCTTCGTTTCGATTTAGCTGCCGTGCTGACGCTACCCACAGGTGCAAAGAAGCGCGGCAGTGGCGGCGATGGTAGCTATGTCGGGCAGCACCTCCTTCGTCAAGGAAATGACAATACGAAAGCGGGTCTCCAGCATGTACGCGTCCTCCTTTTTTCATCCTCTTATTTATCCATTCAATTTATTCTTTGTTACCAGCTTTATTCTTTTTGGTGCTTTGTGAATTTATCCTTTTTAGCACGAGAAATTAAAAAATTAATGTTGAATCAAAGCGTCGGATAGGGAAAATGTTAGAATCTTTGTACAGGGTCAGGCCCGTGGCTGCCTTTTGAGGGTAGACGGTAAATTAGGGTAAGGTAGAAGTGGAACAACAGAGCTCTAAGTTACTTTTCTTCTTGATTGCGATATTTGGCTTGATTATTAAAGCTCATGGATGGTGTGTTTATTCTGTAACACGATCTACCATTCCTGGAAGGCAAGAAATCTGTATGTACATGAGGGAAAAGTCTCCAGTCCGGTGATGATTGCTTCAAATGCAGTAAGTAGTACTGCAATCTACAAACCTTCCAGCTCCTCAACCTCAGGTATCGAGGGTGCTAATCAACCATCTAGGTTGCTTAATACTTGGCAACCTGATTGGATAAAAGTCAACATAGATGCTGCTCTACACAACTCCTACAAGGCTGGAATTAGAGGGGTATTTAGAGATCACTATGGGAGGTTCTTATTAGCATTTGGCAAAGCTCTTCTTCATTGGGATTCAGCAGCCTTAGAACTTCAATCCATCCTTTCTATTAAGCTTGTGATTAAAGAATGGATGTTGGATTACAAATGATTAATCATTGAAGGGGACAACATGAATGTAATCAAATTCATCAAGGGAGTGATGGTGAAAGGTGGTAATGATTCGATAGACCTCTCTTTCATAAAAGATTTTCATTTTGTGATTTTTAATATTGTTGATAGGGGAACTAATAAGT
The DNA here is from genome assembly GCA_016618105.1 of Dendrobium huoshanense. Taxonomy (NCBI): domain Eukaryota; kingdom Viridiplantae; phylum Streptophyta; class Magnoliopsida; order Asparagales; family Orchidaceae; genus Dendrobium; species Dendrobium huoshanense. The sequence continues at coordinate 41,825,844 of CM028351.1, forward strand.
TAGCAGATCTCTGTGCTAACTATGCCTGTTTTAATTCTTTTGTTTGGGATGATGTTACCTTGAGCAAAATCCCTCCTTCCTTCATTAGCTTGTTAGAGAAGGAGTCGGATGCTAGTAGATTGTAAAGCAATTTTTTTTTTTCATTAATAAAGCTCTTCAGCTTTCTTGTTTCAAAAAAAAAAAATAGTTGTTTTTCTTCTTAATATGTAGCTTCCCCAGATTTGATACTCTGTTCCGTGCTAAGAGATTTGGTTTACTTGTGCTGATGATATGTTATTATATTGAGGCCAGTAATAACTTCCACAAATTCGCTGTAATATCTTCCAAAGTCTGAAAGGCCACCAACAACATCTGTGTATCAATGATGTTTGATCCGCAAGACACTAGACCTTACTAGCAAGCAGAAACTGATGAGCTAGGACATGTATGAATGGAGAGTAGAGAGAATAGAGGGCATAGAAGGAAAATCAATAGAAGGATTAAAAGAATACGAGTTTTAAAATTGACAGCGTATGCACTATCAGCCAAATTTTTTTTTGAAAAGGTCCTTCAAGTTGTTCCTCACCATCCCTTATTAATAGGGTTTTGACAGCTATATAGAAGGCTACAGAAGAAAATGTCTAAATGTACGTAACTACATGGAATATCTATACAATGCTACACATTATTTAAGACACATGTTGCCTCTGAACTGGTTAAAGGAGGGCAAGGTTGAATGGCTTCGATGTGTCTTTTATGGGTGAGCTTTATGTTGCCGAGTAGATGACGTCAAGTTTTCAAATGAGTGTTGAGACGAAAAGGGGACCAGTGGATGAAAAGTTGTTTGAACTGACCGACGACATATGTTGAAGCTTTGGGATTGCTTGAGAAGAGGGAGGTGAGTGATGTGCTATTACGGGAAAGGAGAGTTCTAGTTTGGACATTCGCGATGACTTGAACTGAGGGTCCCATGGATATGTGCTTCAATGCAGCTGAGCTTGGTAAGAACAATCGTTCGGAAAGAGAGCGTGTGACTGGAATATGGTCTTAGCTACTGGCGAGCGTCGAACTGCTAGTTCTAGGAAGAAATCCTCAATTTTCCTCAAATAGGTCGAGCTTCTAGGTAGGCTAAGGCGAGCGGTGTCTGTTGATCATTACATGCAAGTTCGTTAGTGAGTCTTAGGTAAGTTTTCCACGTGAACCCTCTGAGAGAGTGAGTTCTTTTGTCATGAACCCCTAGATACCAACTACTAAATACATGTTAGCACATATGTGAGTATACATTTAGTTCCCCGATTCACTTTGCCCTTTTATCTGCTAGTAACGAAAGGATGACTGAATGAAAGAGTTGATGATCATTAAGTAGGGCTACTGAACACTAAATATGAAGAGTAAAGCAAATTTACTGCCTTGTTTACTATAGTCTTGAAGATCTTGTTGACTTTAACTTAATGATGATGATGTGACACCACCTCTAGCTTAGCTCTTTATAAATAGGGAGTCTACATTGGAAGGCCTTGCTTTGTTGCTTATTCGAACTAAGAATTTTGGAATTCTGTGAGTCCTTGAGAGAACGGATCCCATGAAAATGACTCGTGTTCGCCTTAGGGTGCCTAAGAAAGTAGTCTTCCGTCAAGGAGAACAAAGTTTGGGGTGACTTAGGTTTTGCCGAGTGGAGAGGTTAGTAGTGGTGTCGAGCCTACACTTGTGGTTGCTGAGGTCATCGTCAACCCTCTTGCAAAGAAGGTTAGGGAGGACCCTGGGGCGATGACTAAGACAATTGTTGCACCAATGGCGATGACCATGGTTATAGTGGCGACCACCATTATTGAGCCTGCCATTGTTAGAAATGTTGTTGACCTTGATGACGATGACGTGCCTTTGGACTCACCTATACTAGGATAGAAGCAAGCTCGCATGAGCCTTAACCTATGGCAAGTAAGTGCAAAAGAGACAAGTATATGTATTTAAGAATAACATTATCAAGAAAGAAAGTACCTATTATAAGGGAGCTTGTTATTTGCGTTTTCTTGAGAGAGTTGCTACAACACACATCAAATGAGCAGGAAATGAAGGTCTTGGAATAATGGGCAGCTTTTAACTACACTAGTTAGATTGTCTAATGAGATCCCCTCCTGGCTATGCCTTTTAATTTTTTAGATTTGTTTGCTCACAAGCTTTCAATTTTGATTTTGAAGGACATCGTCTGAGAGGGAAACCTATGATGTTGAGCCCTCCTGGGTGGCCAAGCTTGCTAGAGCCGACAATTGAGCGGCAAGAGTTGCAATCAAGCAAGTTGGGGCTATTGTTGGCGGAGAGGGAGAGAAGCACACATATTAGGCTTACAAGGAGAAGCCTTTAAGCCCGTTCCATGCAGACATGCTATCTCTTGGTTGCTTCGTGAACTTCATCCTGCACTAAATGGTCATCTCGCTAGAGGAGGTTGTGGGCGAGGTTATCAGCTTGTGATGGGTGGTGACTCCAGGTGAGGTTGCTGAGCTAAAAGAGTTTGTCAAGCTGAAGAATGAGTTCGACGTACTGAAGATAGTAGTCGTCGAGTTAAAGGTAAAGTATGGCGAGATAAGGAACTTGGTCACATAAAACTCTCTTTTTATACGAGCTAATTATTCTTGTCTTTTTATATTCTTCTTTCTATTGGGTGTGGTGAGTATCTCATGAGTGGTGAGTGAGAATGCTCATGTGTATTTGAGCTTCGACCACTATAGTGAGCAGCAAGTTGCATGCTCTTTGAGTGGCTAGTAGAATACTTGGCCAAATTCCTAAATTTCGACTTCGCCTCTTGGTGACGAGCTAGTTTATATTATAAGGGGTGATGATTCAACTTGATCGGGGTGAAAGAAAGATTCTTGATGAGTGATGCATTGGATAAGTGTGTGTAATGTACTTTGGTAGTGAGTGAGGAAGAGTTATAGGAAATTTCTCAGAATGATGGAGAGGGAAAATCGAATCCGTAAATTTAATGTGAATTTGATGGTGCATAGACATTTGTGCATAGTACTTTTGCCTATAAATAGTCCAAGTAGGCCTTCCATGTTGTTATCTTTCCTTGTGTTTTCTTCTTCTTCTTCTTCTTTCGGGTGCAATTTCCTTGCTTGAAATGGTTGTTTTTCGAAAATTCGCTTCCGCTTTCATCCAAGCTGTTTACCTACTTTAATTGCGAGTGATTGTCGAGCACTCAAACTTGCCTATCACGAGTATTGCTTAGTGTTGCACAACTTCTCTGTGCGAGCACCGAGTGAGGATGATTGATTGAATATATTCAGTGATGTTGAGCATTGCATCTCTTACGGCCACTTCAAGTTAAGGCCGCGACTCCCGATGTGTGGTGAATTGGTTGATGTCTTCAATCTCTATAGAGTTTTCCTTGCCTAGGTGTTGTCGAATTCTATTGTATCGTTGGTATCCTTCGCCTAATTTTTGCGTGAGTTGAAGTTGCCATGGTCGCCGAACCTATTCACGCACCTCTTCACTGTGAAGTTGCTAAAGGATGGTATCGTACAATTCTCTCCTATGGAGATGAAGGTGATAGGGTTGGCGAATAAGGTGCAAGTCTAGAAGGTGAAGTTGATCTTTGCTTGTAACTTGAAGTCATGGCTAGTGTTGACCATGCTAGTCCCCTTCCCTAAGGGCAATGCAAGCTTGCTTGTGCTCACCATAGAGGAGATGATGGGGTTGGTGAGCAGGAAGCCATTGATCATGAAGTCCTAGGCACTAGTTGTGATGTAAGTGATATTGACCAAATATGGCGACCTCCACCCAGCAAAATGTAGGTGTTGATGGCCAAGGGCATAGTGATAGATGAGGGGGTGGCTAAGAGAAGGGCCGAGATGGAAATGACTCCTCTCTCACTTGTCGTGGTGGTGCCTTACAAGGGAAAGGGACTAATTGCGAAGGAGCTCGTGAAATCAAGCAATGTTGATGAAGCTTCATTGAGCCTTGAGCACTGGGCTAACTCAGAGGACATCGAGGAGGAGGAGGTTGTGAAGTCTTGCTATGCCTCGTGGTGGTGCTTTGACTACGTCTTTGAGATATTCTTCGAAGGTGTCAAGGATCACTTGTCGAATCTCCTTGTCGAATAGATTGCATACTCAGTATTGAACATAATGTGGTGAGCTTGGCAGAGTACATTCTTCCTTGGTCGCTTGCATCATCGATTGTTGGGTAGGGCCCATAGCCTGAAGAGGAGATATAAGGAGATTTAGAAATGCCCGGAGGAAAAGTAGTTTGAGAAGCTTGTTGCTTAGGACAGGGTGAAGGAGTTGAAATGTGAAATTGCTCGGGTGAAGGAGTCATTCCGGGCAATCCTGGACAAGGAGAGGGGCTTGAAGGACTCAACTATGAAGCTAGTGTGCGATTGCCCAAGAGTGTTGAGATCCAGCTGCCTTCTTTCGCAAGTTCTTTGAGCCTGGTGAAGACAGTGATGGCGTGCATGAGATTGGTGATCGAGTCTTGCTCTTTTATAATAGTTGTTTTTAAAGGGGATATTTTAATTATAACTATTTTTGACATATAATGAAATAGTAATTTTTTTCTTACTCGTCTTACATTGCTAGTGTATGTATGTTGGCTAATGAGAAATTTTCAAAATTTACCTAAGTTTGTAACTTGGACTAGGTGTCATAGGATAGGTATCCTAGGGAATGAGTAATATGCAAAGGTTCTCACCCATATTATGTATATGTAAGAATATACTAGAGAACTCACTCTTATTAGAATATGAAATAAATACTGTATAATAAAAGACTCAGCAAAATAACTTAACTGTTTAAAGTTTTTAGAATTTACAAAGTAATTAAATAAGCTGGAAAAAGTTAAGTAAATAACTTGGCAATTGATAAAGGAGTATGTGAGTTAGCAAATTTGAGCCTGGCATTGAAGCTATAGTGACTGAAGCTATTATGACTGAACTCATCGTAAAATAGTAAACCTGGCTTGACCATTTTATTGTTTTATTTGAAGACGATCATTTCTGGTTTGTGTAAAGGTGCAGGCAACTGGATTTTGTACAAGTTTAGGACTCAATAGTTGGTGTGGGTTGTTTCTATGTGTGATGTGGGAGTTGGCTATGTCTCCATCGTAAAGTGAGGTTGTCATTGTTTTATTTTAATGTGAAGTCGCTTTAGGTGTGCCGCGCCTTATGCTAGACTTTATAGAGGACATCTTATAAGAAAGGAAAAATTTATTTTGGAATTTACACCTAAACTTAGAAGGTTTGGGATTTAAATTTTAATGAACAGAAGAAGCCAGCTTGGCATACTTATACTTCACTTTAGGAAAATATTTTTACTGTTTACAGATTATATTGCTATTGCATGTGCATTTTTCTATTTATGTATTGATTCATAATCATATAACTACTATTATAAATTGATTGATGATTTGCATACTGTTTCTTTACTGTGCTTTGTGCTAGTTGTAGGATTGGATGACCTGCAGGACCTTTTAACTCATTATATATGGTTTAAATGATTTCAAGTCAGAGCAGAGGATTAGGTGTGTGAGATTGATCAGATCAGGATTCTCCAGGTTTACTATTAGTTTATTTCTTTGTCTTTTAGCTATTCTTTTATACTAAGGATCGATGATGATAGATTGTAATTGTATGATTCATGAGTATTGTATATGGTTTTCGAATAAAAAATGCCGGTGTGTTTTAATGTTTTGATTACTAGTTTTGTTTCAGCTGATATTATACTGAAAAAAAAGAAATAGATAGCTCTGGTGTTGATTTTAAAAGATAAAAAATATAATTATTCCAAATTTGATCTTGGGACATTACATAAGAGATAATTTTTTTTTAAAAATATTTTTATATGTTGTAAACTTTGAGATTATATGTTATTAAGATTCAAGCCAAAATTAATTTGCCATGGGCTTTAGGAGCATTTTGGAATATATAATTCTCTTTGGTTGATATTTTCGATAAAAATGTCCATCATTGGAGTGTTTCAATATTTTGTTTTATTATTTTTAACCTTGGTGACTCTACTAACTTGTTTATAGAGGTTTGAGTCTAATCTGAGTTCATTTTATTTTTTTAATTTGCATGGATTTCTCAAACCTCAAAATTTCAGAGTTTGATGTATTAGTCTGAGCATATGAGGGTGAATTGATTTAAATGGTCTGATATGTTGTGCACATTTTTTGTGTATCTACATTGCTTGCTTGCATCTTTTTTGGTGCAATTATATGATACCCTTGCACACCTCAATAATATTTGATGTACTTATACAATGTGCTTGAACGTTCATTGGTATGCTTGCACGTTCATCAGTTCGCTTGCATTGTACATTTAGTGAACACATGGAAAAAAATTACTTCTGGTGATTTGATATGTTACGCGCACTTTATTGAAATAGTTGTGCAACTCGTGATGCATAATAGTGCGCTACTTTGTTTCATTTAGGAAATTTTTGTTTCCATTATTCATGGAGCATACTGCTTGGCCATGAGATGTGTACAAGCTCGTTTTTAGTAATTAGTATGTATGACAATTGGAAACTTGCTCACAAATGATGTGCAATAGATTTGACTATTTCGTCTTAGTTAAAAATTATTAATGTGATTACAACTATTTGAGTTATGTAAGGGTCTGATGTGGCAGTTCACGTGAATGTACAGTTATCCAACATGTTCATAATTTTACATTTTAAGTTTATTATTGCTCATATTATGTCTGCTTATACATGTATTGTGAATCCAACTGAGGGTTATCTTTAAAATGGATACAATGCTTCATTTTGAAATTTTAAAAGACTGCCCTTCGCCTTTTATCCATGTTCTTACTACATATGTTGAGGATCCTGTAGTTTAAAAGGCAAATCATAATCTTAGCATATTTGTCGCAATGTATTTTCATTTGTCTTTCTATGTTTGGATTTTAGTTATGATGCCCTTGTTTTAGCATATTTTGGTAGGCCACTTCTAAGCCAAGTAGTAAGACTAGCTTTTAATCAAGCTATTAGTGAAATTAACATGGGAGGCCAAAACTCTAAAAACTAAACTATAGGCTTCTTCCAATGGAAGCTGCCTATGATGCACAAATAAGGACACGGTGACACAAATACGACAAAACATAGACATATGAAAATATAAGACACAGACACGGGTTGGACATGGTATAATAATTTTTAAATTTTAAAAATAGTGTATAAAAATTGAATAACCATAATATTAAAAATAATTTAGAAATAATAAGTCATTTAACTAGAATTTGTGTTTAAAATAATTAATATTAGGATGTCGAGAGTTGGGCGTTGATGCCATGTATCAGACATCGAGAAAGGAGACGATAATGCTGTTGAGAGTCACGAATCGACGATATGTAGTAAGTATCGGTTGTCGATGTTGAGAGGGCGTTGATCGTCGATGTTGAGAGGGCGTTAGTCGTCCATGTTAAGAAGACGTCGGATAAATATGAGCTGTCAAGTTGTGGGTGTAGAAATTGCTAGTGTCAAGTATCAATGCCAAGACAGTGTCAGACTTTGATATTGAGATGATTTTGAAATGTCGTTGTTGTAATGACGTTAGACATCAATGTTGAGATGACATTGGGCATTGTTGTGAAACCAAAATCACGACATGCCAAAGAGAAATGAAAATGAGATTATTTGATAAATGAGGTATTGAGTGCATGCGATTGATTTGATATTGTGGATAGGAAATATTTTTTTTAATATTTTAAATAAATAAAAATTTTAAATACAAGAAATTATATTTTAAAAGGTCATAAAATATTTAAGACACGTGCCCAATTTGCATTTAATATTTTTTAATCGAATATGTTTTCGGCGTGTCCGACACGTGTTGGAGTGTTAGACGCGTGCCATGTCGGATGCATGTCGGATACTGTACGCTTGTTTGAGAAGTTTCAGTGCATCAGAGGAAGCAGCCCTCTTAGGGAATCATCCTTCCATCTATAAATAAAGGGGCCACTTTGTCCATCTTTTTGTTAGATTTCAATTCATTGAGTAGTTTCTTCAATTTTTTGCATGTCTTAATGGTTCTACATGTGAAGTGGAAGTTTTATTTGCACTCATTGACAAGTTTTTTAGTCATTATAAGTCTCCTATGAGTCTTATTTCAATTCAACATTGATTTTATTTTATTTTTTGTGTAACTTTATTCTTACTTTATCATTTTTATGATTTCAAATTTAACTTAATATCATTTTAATTTTTAAATTTGTGCTCATAAGTTTTATTTTTTTAATTTTGTCATATTCCATTGCATGTGTGAATTTTAGCAGCATCACAGAGTCTTCCCCAGGTGCATCATCGACAGTATTAGAACCTGCCACTTGCTAAAAAAGATGTGTATGATTGGTTTAATAAGACACTCTCACCATGCTAAGAAAGGTATTTATGGGTTTTTTTATACATGCTTGTAGACTTGTAATGTTTCCCCATTATATTAAGAAACATGTTCACGTATACTATAAATTTTTTCTCATCATGCAAGAAAGCGTGCACAAAGTTTATGTTATGGCGCCAGCCCAAGAGGGGCCGGCTGGACCGGTCCAGCCCAGACCGGTCCTCCTTTACTCCAGGCGGCCCACTTTTGGCGGAAATCAGAGCAGGAAAGGGGGGCGGTAGCCTTTGTGGTTCCAAGCAATTAATGTAATGAGCTTTAGGAGGGAAATTTTGAATTAAAGGGCTGTTTAGGGATTTCTAATGAGTCCTTTTGCTTTAATTAGGAGTTAAGGTGTGAGTTAGGGTTTCATCTTGAGATTTGCTGAAATTTTGAGATCTCATTTTGATTTTGGGCTCTAGGCTTTGCTAGAGAGTTTTGGAGAGTTATTCTTCATCTCGATTTGAAGAACTATTGTATATTTGCTATTTTTACTTCATCTTCTACTGGAATTCAAGTTTTGCATTGAATTTTTCTCTTAGTTTTCCCTGAAGTGTGCTGTTTTCCTACTGTAAATAGCAGATTTATGCTGTTTTCCTGCTGTGGACAACGATATTCTTGCTGTTTGATCACCGATTTGGGTTAGGGTTGCTTGCGAACTCAAGTATTTCCTATCAAATTGGTATCAGAGCATTGATTTTGTATCGTTGGCGGCTGAAATCCTGAAATTTAAGCGGATTTTTTTTTTCGGAAGAAGATTTCGTGATTCTTGGGAAGAAAGATGGCCGGGAAGAAGGTAGAGGTATTGGAAGGCGAGATCGGTCAACTAAAATCAGATTTGGAGGAAAAGTTCTTTGACTTTCAAACTCAAATCACCTCTAACAATGAAAGTATAGAGGGAAAATTCATGGTGATGAAAGAAATGTTGAAGAAACTGTTGGAGTTGAAGACAAATCCTACGACATCGGAAGCAAGAGAGACCACTGGAGGCCATGGCGTAGGAGGAAATCCAAACCCGTTTAGGGGGAGGAGAAATCTGGAAGTGGAGGTCATTGAGGGGGAGGACGACATGCCACCTATAGAGCCACTTTCTAGAGAGGAGATGAGTTTGGGAAATGACAGGAGGGGGGCTGATTTCGTCGTGAGAAGGAAAGAATTTCATCGTCGGGGTGTTGATTTTGAAGGGAGAAGAGGGTAATATGATGAAGGGTTTGGGTATAATCGCCCGAGGGAAGATCGTGACAGTTGGGGAGCACCTCCTCCTCGAGGAATGGGAGGTTATGGAGGATTCAGGGGACACGGGGGAGACCCATGGGCGAGGAAGCTGAAGATGCCCGTCTTTGAGGGTGAAGACGACCATGGTTGGGTCTACAAGGTGGAGCGTTACTTCACTGTCAATGGGTTGACAGAGGAAGAAAAGCTGACGGCGGCGGGATTGTGTTTGGAAGGAAAAGCCTTGGCCTGGTATCAGTGGCGTGATAGGAGGGAGCCATACAGAGCTGGAGAGAGTTCAAAGATTGCTTATTGGAGCGTTTCCGAGCCGATGGGGGAGGAGACTTCTATGAGCAATTCTTTGCTTTGACTTAGGAGGGGACTATGACATACTACCAGGACAAGTTTGAGTACTTGGCTAGCAGATTGGAGATATTAATAGCAGTCAGGGTGTTGGAGCTGAGGAACTTAGGGAAGCCTATGGAGCTGACGCAGTTGGTAGAAGATCAGAAGAAATCAGAAAGAGGAGCTCGAGGGAATTACTCAGGGGGATCATACAAGATGACTACCACATTCTTACCATCAAAAGGGGTGGCCCAGTGGGTCTGAAGGAAGCAACAAAGGAGAAAACTGGAGGGGGGAATGGGGGACAATTAAAAAAGTTGACAGAGAAGGAGATGCATGATAAGAGGGCAAAGGGGTTGTGCTTCAGATTTGATGAGAAGTACATGCCGGGGCATAGGTGCAAGGACCGAGCTCTTCAGGTTCTCCTTGTAAGTGAAGACGAGGAAGACGAGGAGGGAGGTGGGAGCAGATCTAAAGAGGAGAAGAAGCTGCACCTGGATGTGTCAGAAGTCTCTCTAAACTCTGTAGTGGGATTCACTCTGAGTGACACTATGAAAGTGAAAGGAGAGATAGTTGACCGTGAGGTGGTGGTGTTGATTGACAGTGGGGCAACCCACAATTTGATTTTCAACTAGATCGTTGGGCTGTTGGGGATGGAATTGGTGGATACAGGAGGCTATGGGGTGATGATGGATACGGGAAAGGTGGAAATGGGTAGAGGAGTTTGTCTAGGGGTGGTACTGAAGATTCAGGGGATCCAGGTGAGGGAGGACTTCCTTCCCTTGGAATTGGGGAGCACTGACGTCATCCTAGGGATGAAGTGGCTGCAGACATTGGGGGAGACCAAGATCAATTGAGGTACACTGAGGATGAAGCTGGTGGTGGGGGGGAGGAGGATGATTCAAGGTGATGTGGGGTTGACATGGGGTTTCTCTCAATTATTTAATCAGAACCATTCAGGAGGAGGGAGGAGGCTACTTAGTGGAGTTGCATCGTCTGGAGGAAGAAGGCAATGTTCCATATTCAGTGCAGCCACTTACACCAGTTTAGCGAGGTCTTTCAACCTCCCCTTGGTTTACCTCCTCAGAGGGAGTTAGAGCACGCCATTACTTTGAAAGAATGGGAGACACCGATCAGCGTCCGCCCTTACCGTTATCCACAGATTCAGAAAGATGAGATTGAGAAGTTGATCCAGGAAATGCTAGAGGCGGGGATCATTAGACCCAGTGTTAGCCCTTTTTTTAGTCCAGTTCTCCTGGTCAAGAAGAATGATGGGAGTTGGAAATTCTGTGTGGATTATAGGGTTCTGAATAGGGGCACTGTACCAGACAAGTTCCCAATTCCAGTGATTGATGAGCTGTTGGACGAGCTATATGGGGCAGTGATGTTTTCCAAGCTAGACTTAAAATCCGGATACCACCAGATCAGAATAAGGGAGGAAGATGTTCCAAAGACAGCCTTCAGGACACATGAAGGGCATTATGAATTTCTAGTAATGCCCTTTGGATTGACTAACGCTCCTGCCACTTTTCAGTTTTTGATGAACAGGGTATTCAAGCAGCACCTCAAGAAGTTTGTCCTGGTCTTTTTTGATGACATTCTGGTGTATAACAAGATTGTGGTGGAGCACTTCGAGAATTTGAGAGTGGTCTTAGAAGTTCTTCAGAGTATCAACTAAAAGCCAACATGAAGAAATGCAGCTTTGCTCAGTCAAGTGTGGAATACTTGGGACATGTGGTATCCCAAGGAGTGGCGGCAGACCAGACCAAAATTGAGGCAATGTTTGAATGGCCATTGCTTAGGAACATCAGGGAGTTGAGGGGTTTCCTAGGGTTGACTAGTTATTACTGAAAGTTTGTGAAGGGATACGGTACCATTGCATGGCCTTTGACTGAGCAGCTGAAGAAAGACAATTTTTCCTAGGGAGAGGCAGCGACCCAGGCCTTCGAGAGGTTAAAGGAAGCCATAATCACTGTTCATGTTCTAGCTCTTCTAGACTTTAGTCAGGTCTTTGTAGTAGAGACTGATGCATCAGGATATGGGTTGGGGGCCATGTTGATGCAGAACCACAAGCCTATAGCATACTTCAGTCAAGTGTTATCGAGCAGGGCAAGACTGAAGTCAGTGTATGAGAGGGAGCTGATGACCATTGTCTTGACTATTCAGAAGTGGCAGCCCTATCTTTTGGGTTGACACTTTATCGTTCGGACTGAGCAGAGGAGCTTAAAGTACCTCTTGGAGCAAAGAATGGTAACTGAGGAGCATCAACGATGGCTATCCAAACTATTGGGCTATGATTTCGAGATTCAGTACAGTTCAGGTTTGAAAAATAAAGCAGCTGACGCTTTATTCAGATGCGTTAGGGAGCTCCAAGAATTAGCTGTATGTACCTTTAATGGTCGACTAAGGGGCCATTAAGGAAGAAAGCATGCTAGATGAAGGATTGAGAAAGATTAGGGAAGATCTGAGGAAAGACAAGAGTAGCCATCTTGGCTACTACATTGAGGGGGAGAGACTATTGTATCATGGGAGGTTTGTGATGCTACGAACCTCCATCCATATTCCCCACTTGTTGCATGAGTTCCATGGCAGCGTAGTTGGAGGTCATTCAGGAGTTCAGAAGACATACAGGAGGCTAGTAGCTGAGCTCTACTGGAAGGGGATGCATAAAGATGTTGAGGAGATGGTGGCGAGGTGTGAAGTGTGTCAGGGAAACAAATACATGGCCATGGCTCTAGGAGGACTACTATAACCATTGACACTTCCAAACAAAGTTTTGGAGGAAGTGTCCATGGATTTCATCGACGGTTAACCCAGATCAGAAGGATTCACAGTCATCCTGGTGGTAGTTGATAGACTCAGCAAATATGCACACTTCATCATCTTACGACATCCTTACACTACTGTGTTAGTAGCAGCAGCATTTATCTGGGAAGTTGTTAGACTGCATGGGATTCTTGAATCGATTGTGTCTGATCGAGACGAAGTGTTCCTTAGCCAGTTTTGGAGGGAACTGTTCAGGATGCAAGGCACAGTCCTAAAGAGAAGCATCGTCTACTATCCACAGACAGACGGGCAAACGGAGGTGGTAAACTGAAGTTTGGTGACCTATTTGAGGTGTTTTGCTTCTGAAATACCGTGGATGTGGGCAAAGTGGCTGCCTTGGGCTAAGTTTTGGTACAATACGTCGTACCATTCTGCCTCTCAGATGGTCTCATTTAAAGTGTTTTATGGAAGGGACCCCCACACCTAGTGCACTATGGGAGAGGAAGTACACCGGTTTTTTCAGTTGAGCAGTACCTGGAGGAAAGGGATAAGGTGCTGGAAGAGTTAAAGAAACATCTGCAGAGAGCACAACAGATTATGAAGAAGCAGGCAAACTCACACAGGAGCTAGGGACATGCAGTTTGAAGTGGGGGAGAATGTATTCCTAAAACTACGACACTACAAGCATAGGACAGTGGCGAGGAGGAATGAGAAATTGGCACCATGGTACTTCGGCCCCTATGAAGTGTTGAACAAAATCGGAGCAGTGGCGTACCGACTGAAGTAGCCCCCATCAGCTACCATACATCCAATTTTTCATGTATCACAGTTGAGGAGAGCTATTGGTGAGCATGCAGCTAGTATGGATTTACCAGTGATACTGACTGAGGAATTGGAAGTGTTATTAGAGCCACAAGAGCTTATAGGAGTAAGATCAGATAAAGAAGGCAACAAAGAAGTGCTTATTAGGTGGAGAGGCCTTTCTGATTTCGATGCTACTTGGGAGTCAATGGAAAGAATGAAAGAGCAATTCCCTTACTTTCACCTTTAGGACAAGGTGAGTTTTTGGTAGGGGAGTATTGTTATGCCGCCGGACTAGGAGGGGCTGGCTGGACCTGTCCTCTTTTACTCCAGGCGGCCCACTTTGGGCAAAAAACAGAGCAGGAAGGGGGGGGGGGGGGGGGTAGCCCTTGTGGGCCAAAACAATTAATGTAATGAGCTTTAGGAGGGAAATTTTGAATTAAGGGGCTATTTAGGGATTTCTAATGAGCCCTTTTGCTTTAATTAGGAGTTAAGGTGTGAGTTAGGGTTTCATCTTGAGATTTGCTGAAATTTTGAGATCTCCTTTTGATTTTGGGCTCTAGGCTTTGCTAGATAGTTTTGGAGAGTTATTCTTCCTCTCAAATTGATGAACAATTGTATCTTTGCTATTTTTACTTCATCTTCTAGTGGAATTCAAGTCTTGCATTGAGTTTTATTCTCAGTCTTCCCTGAAGTGTGCTGTTTTCCTGCTGTAAATAGCAGATTTCCGCTGTTTTCCTACTGTGGACAGCGATATTCTCGATGTTTGATCACCGATTTGGGTTAGGGTTGCTTGTGAACTCAAGTATTACCTTAGGGTTACTTGCGAACTCAAGTATTTCCTATCAGTTTATTTGCCTCATTGCAAGTGTCTCCTACAAGTTTCTCCCGTTGTGCTGGGAAAAGCTTGCACCAATTTCGCTTGGCATATCGAAAATGTCGCATATAGAATTATGGAGATTTGAATGTTAATGAGATACGCCTTGCACTTGCCTATGATGCACAGACATAAACATGACAATACGTACACGATATAGCACGGACTTGTGACACATCTGTTATTAAAAATATAGGACACGGACATGAATATGTTATTAAATTTTTATATCTTAAAAAAAATTATAGAAATTGAATAAGCAGAATATTAAGAATAATTGAGAAATAATAAATCTGTTGGCTAGGATTTTATGTTTAAAATGATTAATATTAGGATGTTAAGAGTTGGCCGTTGATGTCTTGTTTTAAGTGTCGAGAGGGGAGATGACAATGCTATCAAGAGTCGGGCATCACGTGTTGGCGTCGAGCCAGCATCGTCTATGTTGAGATGATGTTGGTCAAAGATGAGAAGTCGAGATGATGCAGGTGCATGATTGTGAGGATAAAAATTGCTAGGGCCAAATTTGATTTTCAAATGGTTTTGAAATATCGATGATGTGGTTGCGTTGGACGGCGATGTTGTGATTACATCGAACATTATTGTGAAACCCTAATTGCGATCTGCAGATAGAAAAGAAAATGGTATGTTCGGGGGATGAGGTATTGAGTGCGGACAATTGATTTGAGGTTAATGAGATGAAATAAAAAATTAAGTTTTATTTTTTTTATTTTTTTAATAAATATAAAATTGAAATATAAAAATTATATTAAAAAGTTTTCATAAACTATTTGAATGCGTGCCCAATTTATTTTTAATTAGACACGTTTTTGGCATGTCCGGTTTGTAACGGAGGCGATTTGTTTCGATGTGTCGGATATTGCATATCTCATTGAGGAGAAGTATCGGTGCATCATAGGGGCGTGCTACAACGAAGAGGCAACTAGGGCACACATTTTTCTTCTTATATGTGTGTGTAAACTCTTTTTTCTTCTTGGTTTCTGTTATCTTGTCTCAAAAGATAGAAAGTGAGTTAGAAAGAGGAAGAGTGAGAGTAAGCGAGATTAAGCGAGAAAGTGAGAGCAGAGATATATAAAAAGGGAAATAGAAAGAGAGAGATAAAAAGAGATTGAGAAAGAATTATGGATAATGAGATGTGAGATAGAGGGAGGAAGTGTAAGAGATAAATAGAGGAAGAGTGGCAGGACTAGCTTCACGTGGCGGGGGTTTTTAGTATCAATCGAAGGAGGAAGAGCAGAGGGAGTGAGTGGAAATGAAAGTGAGGGAGGGGAGCTCGATAGGTTCAGTTTGTGTTGAGAGAGATGAGATTTACAGGGGGAGAATGACAGAGGCTTTTTTTATTCTTTAGTAATTTTTTTTTTTAAATTAGGCCTAATGTTTGACTCTAGAGGCAATGTGAAAGGGAATGGGGCAGTGTGGGTGGGTTATGGGGGACTTTTAATTCCATATTTTATTATAAAATAAAGTTTAATTACGTACCTTCACAGTTCATGTGTATCAAATACCGCATCATCACTTTGCATGTGGATGATTTTATTTATTTATTTCAGTTTGTGAGACATCCCCTACACTATGGGTGTCCGGTTTAGTTGTTTCTATTGTTTGGAGCACATTGGTACGGTCAATGTTTAAAATTGCGTATTCGGGTACTGAGGCATTTTTCATTTGTGAGGCGAGGCATAAGCTTCAAGGCGTTTTGAGGCGTAAGCCTCAAAATCAAAAAATTGCGTAAACAGAAAATGATAAATTTTGTATATAGTAATGAGTAAATAATATATAAAACATAAAAATGCACAAGATATGACGTGAAATTAAAATATCCCAATAATAAAACAACATGAAATATAGTTCAACTCAAACTCCATCTTTCCCAAATCATAGTATTCTTTTCATTAACATATAAGAGTTATTTTGAGCGGTACCTGAACAAAATTTTATTGTAAGAGTTATTTTGAACGGTACCGAGCGGTACATGCTCGGTACTGAGCATGTACCTAGTGGTACCGATCATGTACTGCTCAGTACAGTGCATGTACTGCTCAGTACCGAGCATGTACTGCTCAGTACCAAGCAGTACTGGCTCGGTACCGAGCATTTACCTAGTGGTACCGAGCATGTACTGCTCAGTACCGAGCATGTACTGCTCAGTACCAGAGGTGGACGCCTCTCAACCGTGAGGCGAGGCACGCCTCAAGGCGCGCCTCAGTAAACTTGAGGCGGACGCCTCAAATCTTGAACTCATTGCGTAGGCTTTGAGGCTTAAATGGACGAAATTGCGCTGAGGCGCGCCTCTTATTGCGCAATTTTGAACCATGGGTACGGTAATTTCACAAATGGATGTTTGAAGGATTTTGGTTTTTGGTTGACATGCTTATGCTAGCATTAGCGCAACATTGAGTCTTTGGCACTGTTTTTCTTGTATTTGGTTGGGTTGACCTTTTAGCTGTTTATTGAGGTCTCAATATTTAAGAGCACATTTAATACAAAGAGATTGATTTGACATACACATGTGCTTTTATTTCTTAATAGGATAATATGGATATTAATAAGATCTTAAATTGCCATTTAATGTGTAAACCCTACTAACTCTGATATAGGGACTGTTTGGTTTCCCACAAATAGCATGTACTATAAAATAAACATGTACGTTTATCAAAAGTTTGCATTTGGTTTGGCGTATAGTAAACAAATAGTAAAAATGTAAAGCATTATGAAGTCATTCTGCGATGTATTCAGCGTGTATTTGGAACCCGCTAAAATCAAGTGAGTTCCAAATACACCGCTCTTCTGTGGCACGAAAAAGGAGCAGAACCCCCAACCACGCGTCTGGCTCCCGCAATGTCTTCCTTCTCTACGCGAGCCATCTCATCATCCCTTTCGCTAAATCGAACGCCTGTTGACAATCTTTGTAGCCTGTATTGAGTGCCTGTCGATGATCTTTGCAGCCTGTAAGTGTCTCGCCTGCGACACTTCTTCCCTCCACTGCAGGTCACGACCTATGTATCTTTTCCCACGACACATTGGTCTCGTCGGCGACCTAGGTATCTTTTCTCCCCATTTCAGTTCACGTTTTATTCCAATTAGAAATTTTGCTTTGTTTTCTCCTTTTTTAACGTTCTAGGAAGAACAAAATCTGCATTTTTTCCCATCTTATGATTTTTTGTTTGCCATTTTCTTTCTTCTCAATCTAAAAATGTCGGGCTCTGCCTAGATATTGGTGATTCAATTTTCTATCTCCAGGCATTTAAATAACTGATAATTGACTGATGCCTTGAGATCACATGTTTGAAAAATATCTGATTAAAAAATTTATCATGTTATGGAATCCTTGTAAGAACATATGCACGGAGTTAGAAGAGATGGATAATGAATATTCTAACTACTTGTATGTTGATTGATTGAACATGCTTTAATTAGTTGTCACTTTGATTATTTTGGAATCTCATTTCATAAGTGATTCCGGAGGCATCACCGCAACAATTCTTTTTATCCTTCTTTTATTCTTTGATTGGAATTTAACCAAACTTTTCATTTATATTTTGGAAATTTAAGATTTTGTTTGGCTACAAGGAGCTGTTAAATCTTGCAAATCCAAATTTAATGAAATTACAATTGTTCTCTTTTTTCCCTCTGTCAACGTACTTAGGTGGTAAAAGATTACAATCATCTTCTAGATAAAACTAACATAAATTTAATATTGGTTACTATAGAGATGGATGATTGATTGAAAGATCTGGAAGTACAATCATCTACTTTGAATGAGTATTAGAATGTTGCAGGTGTAGATCAAAGTCAAGATCATTCAACTGCGTATGTAGTGATAGCTACAACATTGAGCATTGTATTTACTTTACTGCATGAGATAGGAAGGGAGAGAAAAAGGTTTAATCATGAGAAAAAGTTCTAATCCTCAGTAAATATATTTAGAAGATGAAGAGCCCTCAAGATTTATGAATGTTGGTGTAGATGCATCGCAAGCAAGTAATTCAGTTGATGTAGAATTTATAGAAGATTCACTAGGAACGACATAAAGGCCATCATGTTCATATGCAAGAGGATGTGACACACAAAAAAAGTGAAGTGTCAGCCATTAATCGAACACTCCGTGAGCATATTGTTATGGTGGCTGATAGTTTTACTCAGGTAGCTAATTCTATCCAGAGTACATCAAGAGTTTCCCAGGAAAGAAAAATATTCTCTGAGCTGATGACTGAGATTTAAAGTATCCTTGGCATTTTCAAGGTAGAGATTGATGCGATAGATGACGAAGAATCCTACAATGATACAATCATTCCTCTCAAAATCTATGAAATTGAAGGTTAAATGGATGTGTAATGAGCTAGGAAAATGATTTATGTTACGGAAAATGTTAGAACTTTGAGTTATAATAACTAGATTTTTTTGAGTTGGTTTGTATTACATATATAAACATTTTTAGTTTTCATGTCTTCAAATGTATTTTGGATTTATGAAACATTAGTGGTAATGTTGAGTATGTTTGTAGCAATATTAAATTTACTCTAGGTATATTGCTCATTTCAAGTACTTGGTTTCTATTTTCAAGTGTTCTAATATGTGAAGGTTTCTTATTATTCAAATAATAAATATCTTATGTTAAAACATTGAATAGTGTTGTTGTCATTCCATTTCAATAGTATACTGCACTTGATACTGCATATCATATCAAACAACACAAAAGTATTCAAAATACTATGCTTTTACTTTACACTGCATATACCTCACGAAACAAGAAAAATAGTTCCCCTGCATTTACTTTACAGGCAACCAAACAGCTTCAAAGTATTCTAAATACATTACATTTACTTTACACTACATTTCTTTATATTGCATTTCTTTTTTATGCAACCAAACAACCCCATAATTATTATAACAACATCAAGCCTTTATCCCACTACGTGGGGTCGGCTACATAAATCCTTTTTCTCTATTATGTCATATTGAAAGTCAAATTCTTGTTTAAATCTAATAGAGAGAGATCATTTCTAATATTTTATAACCAAGCCTTTTTAGGTCTGCCTCTACCTTTCTTTACATAAGATAAATCTAATACTTTCCTAACCGGGTCATCGGAAGGGCTCCGTTTTATGTGACCAAATGATCTAAGGAGACTCTCTCTAATCTTATCTTCTATTGGAGCTATTCCAACCTTTTCACGTATATGTTCATTTCATATTCTAAGGGTAAGGCCACTCATCCACTTGAGACATCTCTGCCACACTTAATTTAGTATTATGCTTCTCTTTTAATGGCCAACATTCGGCACCATAAAGCATTGTAGGGCTCACTACCATCTTATAGAATTTTCCCTTAAGTTTGAGGGGTACTTTTTTATCACACAATAAGCCCGATGCATTCCTCCACTTCAACCATCCAACTTGAATTCTGCTGATAATATCCCCATCTATTTCACCATAATTTTGAACAATAGATCCAAGATATTTAAAACGTGTACTCTTATTAATGACTTGATCACCCAAAGTCACAATCCCCTCACTAGGTCTATTACTACTAAAATTATACTCCATATATTCCGTTTTAGATCTACTCAAGCTAAAACCTTTAGACTCTAAGGTTGACCTTCATAATTCAAGTTTACCTTTAACTCCCTCTCTAATCTTATCAACAACAAGAATATCATCAGCAAAAAGCATACACCAAGATACATCCTCTTGCAAATATCTAGTGAGAACATCCATAACTAAAGCAAAAAGATATGGGCTTATGGCTGATCCTTGATGTAACCCAACTGAAATAGGAAAATACTTGGTCAAACCTCCTTGTGTTTGAACACAAGTAACAGCTCTTGCATACATATTTTTAATGATTTGAATATAAGCGTTATTAACTCCTTTCTTTTCAAGAACTCGCCATATCACTTCTCTTGGAACTTTAGCATATGCTTTTTTCTAAATCAATAAATATCATATGTAGATCCTCTTTAGTTTCTCTATATTTCTCCATCAAACCTCTCAATAAATGAATGGCTTCCACAGTCGACCTACCCGACATGAATCCAAAAATGATTTTGAGAAACATTAGTATCACGCCGCAACCTATGCTCCATAACTTGCTCCTATAGTTTTAAAGTATGGCACATTAACTTAATTCATCAATAATTCGCACAATCTTATGCATCACCTTTATTCTTAAAAATATGAATTAACACACTCATTCTCCACTCATCTAGCATTTTTTTAGTCTTCAAAATAGTATTAAAAAGTTTAGTAAGCCAAGAAATTCCTTAATCTCCTAAGGATTTCCACACCTTTATTGGAATATCATAAGGTCCAACAGCTTTTCCACTCTTTATTTTCTTTACAGCCTCTCTAACTTCGGTTTTACTAATACACCGATAAAAACAAACATCTTTATTTTCATTTAGGGTGCTAAGGTTACTACAGTTAATCGCATTTTCACATTCTTCATTAAAAAATTTAGCAAAATATTTCATCAACTTTTGTTGAATATCATCTTTTAAGAAAAGTATTTTTTGATCTTCATCCTTAATACACTTCACTTGAGCTAAATTCTTACTACTATCTCTTTGTTTGACTAACTTATACATATATCTTTCTCCCTTAGTATTTAATCTATTATATAAATCACTAAAAGCTAAGGTCTTTGTATCGCATATTGCTTTCTTAGATTCCTTACGTGTCTCTTTATATCTTTCTTAATTATCAGAGTTTTTATAATTAAACTAATTTTAATAACAAATCTTCTTCTTTTTAATCTAATCTTGTATAATTGGATTCCACCACAAACTATTTTTACTATTAGGAGCTTTTCTCTTTGAAATTCCAAGCAGGTCTTTTGTAATATTCGTAATATCAATAGCCACTTTTTCCTATATAGCATTAGCATCCTCATGCATATACAAAATCTTAAGATCTAAAATCTTACTCTCAAAAATATTTTTCTTAATATTCTTTAAATATCTCCATCTAATCCTAGAATATCGTTTTATTATATTTTTTTATTTTTTGCCCATTTATCATAAAGTTCAAAACTAATAATCGATGTGGGTAAATAAATTTTCACTCAGAATAATTTTACAATCTTTAGAATCTAAACGATTTAATTTTCTTATAAAAAAATAGTCAATCTGAATTGTATTATATCTTTTTTTATAAGTGATGAGATGTTCATTCTTTTTTCTTAAATTAGGTATTAGCAATTAAAAAGTTATAAGCTAAACAAAAATTTAAACACCTTCATTTGTCGTTTCAAACCCATGACCACCATTAATTCTTTTAAAATCATCTATCTCTCTACCAACATATCCATTTAAACTTTCTCCAATAAAAACTGTTTATTCAAGATGTATCTTTTGTATTCATTCTTCTAAGTATTCTAAAAATTTAATTTTGAACTCATATCCAAATCTACTTGAGGAGCATAAACACTTATAATATTAACAATCTTAACATCAACAACAATCTTTGAAGCTATAATTATATCTCCAATTCTATTAATATTTATAACATTATCTTTCAAACTCTTATCTATAATCACACATACACCATTTCTAGTACGACTACTACCCGAATATCAATGTTTAAAACCTAAACTATTAATTTTCTTAGCCTTCTTTCCAACCCATTTAGTTTCCTGAATGTACAAAATATTTAACTTCCTATGAATCATAATATCTATTAATTCCATTAATTTTTCGATAAGGGAGCCTATATTCCAAGTTCCTATCAAGATGGTAATAACAAGATCTAGCTCCATATGTTAGAGTAAAATAAGTTAGAAGAGGCTTTATTTTGCGAAGTCAATGATAATGAAATGGAGATACGGTGATGTTTGCTTTAGTCAAATTTTGAAATAGAAGATAATACATGAGTGAAATATCAAATACGGTAAGGATGAAGATAACATAGATGATATTGCCATTTATAAGGGGAAATCACAAATGAAGTATTGAAATCATTAACATTTGGATAATCAATTTTGTTAGCTCCAGTATTTCCACTAAATTTCTTTTTTGTGCTAAGATCCTAAACGATCCTCTTAAGTAAAATGATATTAATCATTATGAGTCTTAGTTAGACCATATATATATATATATATGTGTGTGTGTGAGTGTGTGTGTATAGATAATATTATCTAAGGTTAAGGATGAGGAAATACATATGTTCTTTTCTAGGGATTGAATGAGTATCAATGGTGACAACTACAATACACTCATCGAAAGAGCCTACTTGTGAATTTGAGATAGATTATTGAGTTTGTTGGTTCAATCAATCATAATCTTGTTAAGAGAGAGAGAGAGGGGGAGAGTAATAGATCCAGAATTTTAACCCTAAGATAGAGTTTTCACATCCCATTTTAACCCCCCTCAATCAAAGTAGAGTGTAATAGAGAAGGAGAATCTAAATAAACTTTCTTACTTACCCCCATACTGAAGATAAGAAAAAAAAAATAGTTTATTCAAACTATCCCAATTAACCAATCATATCACATCAAGATATTCAGAATAGGAAGTATATATAATATACCTCAAATAAACATTAAATAAAATACACATCTTATGAAACAGAGGTTTACTAGAACTTTTAAATTTTACTTACGTACACAAAAGTTTTTATACAACTTACACTTGAACCTCTATGCACACCCAAAAAGTATGTACACAAAAAGAAAGATAGTCACCCCTCTTAATGCTCTATGCCCTTTCCCGCGATACAACCAATGCAAATAAGCTAGAGCTCAATGAAATACAGAAGTAATTTATAAGAAAATAAATAAGAACATTGTTAACAATTTATTCAAAATATTTCGCACTAAGAATAACATGGTTAGAACATTTTGGAAATGTCATACTAATCACAAAAAAAAAGCATATCATTACTTTCCATTTTGCCAATTGTTCAATACCTTTAAATAAGTCATATGATGACTATAAGCTTTTGCACATTTTCAGCATTCCAATTTAAGGTCGGGTCCAGCTTCCCAACTTTTAGAATGGAAGTTGTTCTCTCATTCAGGGTTGAGTCCAATTTTCCCCAACTTCTAGAATTTAAGGTCGAGTCTTTCGACTTTACTTGTGCGGGCTTTTCCCCATATATAACTTATTTCACTTTCTATATAGTCATCATTTTTAGCCATAATGACATATGCTTGGATGACATAGTTGCACTTCAGCTGCATTTTAATGCTTCCCATTGGCTGTCTTGTAGCTGCTCTTTAGCTACCCTTTTGCTGCTCTTTGGCTGCCCCTTAGCTACCCTTTAGCTGCGCTTTTGCTGCTCTTTAGCTGCGCTTTTGTTGCATTTTTGCTGCCCTTTAGTTTCCTTTTTGCTGTTGCCCTTTAACTGTCCTTTTACTGCCCTTTAGTTGCTCTTTTGCTGCCCTTTAGGTTCGCTTTAGTTGTCCTTTTGTTGCATTTTTTATTCATTCATTAGTTTATGAATATTTATTCTTTTATGTTTACGAAATCATTAATATTGATAAAGATTACTTTATGTATAAACAATTTCATAAATATTCGTCATGTTCATACAAAACAAACTAAGATAAACCAAAATACAAGCAGTCATAAGCATAATAAAGATGAAGTGCAATAATAGACCATTTATTAATTCTTATAACCTCATTTGGGTATCTCACCTCGCTTGGGATTTGTTCTCCTAGACCTTGTCTTCCTTTCGTCTTGTATACAAACTCAATTGCACTTTTTCTTATTCCATAAATTTTTTTTTCCTTCTAAGTCCTCTTTTTTAATGTTTTCTGCTACCACTTCAGCCTTAACCTATTTTTAACTACTATAAACAAACAAAAGTACTTTCCCTATTGTTTCTTGAATTTGCAACAACTAAAAGCAGTAGCCCTACTCAGATTAAACAACAAATTGCAGTTAATTTCAGCTAAATAAAGTTTTTAAACACTAACTAAAACATTTGCCTAATTTACCTTACCTTTAATTTATTGAAAAAAATTTCTGGAATTCTTCCGATAGCATTCCACGGCTTGCAGCTCCTTCGCACACTAAGTCAGCTGATGGAAAATGGGAGAAGAATACAAATGCT
Organism: Dendrobium huoshanense; assembly: GCA_016618105.1. NCBI lineage: Eukaryota > Viridiplantae > Streptophyta > Magnoliopsida > Asparagales > Orchidaceae > Dendrobium > Dendrobium huoshanense. The sequence continues at coordinate 41,850,267 of CM028351.1, forward strand.
GCATAATTGAGGGAAATTCCAGCCCACTACATGATTAATGCCTTTTATTCAGATCACTTTATATTATAATCCCTAGTGTTTTTCTCACTACTGATTTCTAAAAAATTTTCAGCCGTGGGATCTAATCCAACAAATGTATGATTTGGTTAGTGGAATGTAGAAGCTCTAGTTGAAATAAAGAACTATGACATATGTAACATTTATTTTTATATTAATTATGCATATATAGTTGACTTCATAAGTAACATATACTTCAATTAATATATAAAGAAAATTTATACTTGTATTTACTTGAATATTTTGGGTATTATATTCCACCCCTCGTTTAGATTTCGTCCTCAAAATTCACTTCCTTAGTGGTCATCAAACAAATGAGAGAATCTCAGTTTAATGTCTTCCTCTCTTTCCCAGGTTGCTTCTTTTTCTGGTATGTATTTTCATTTCACTTTAACATATGGAATTTGTCAATTTTTGAGCTGTTTAGTATTAAAATCTAGTATTCCTTCTGGTTTTTCAGTATAAGTCAGGTTTTTCTATAACTCAATTTCATCATGTGAAATTCTCTGAGGGGCATGTGTAATCCATTACCTTAGTAGTGATTCATGAAAAATATTATGTATATCTGACATGTCAGCTGGAAGAGCAAGTCTATAAACAACTTTTCCAATTATGTCAATGATCTCAAAAGGTCCTATGTATCGAGCATTCAATTTGCCTTCTTATCCAAATCTAGTTATACTTTTTACAGGCTTAACCTTCAAAAAGACAGTCACCCACTTCAAACTCTACTGCTCTGTGCTTGGGGATATAATACTTTTGCTGGCGATCCTACGTTGCTTTTAATCTATCTCTGATTAATTTGATTTTTTTTTGTTGCTTCATCCACTAGCTCTGCACCCATTAGTTGTTTTCACCTACCTCCAGCCAAGTTAAGTGAGTTATGTACTTTTTATTATAAAGTGCTTCATATGGTGCCATTTGTATACTAGATTGGTACATATTATTGTAGGTGAATCTATTAAGGGTATGTGATATTCCCAGCTACCTCTGAAGTCCAAAATACATAATCTCAATAAATCTTCCAGTACTTGAATGGTTCTTTTAGGTTGACATCAGTCTGAGGGTGAAAAACTGTATTGAAATATAGATTTGTGCCCAAACTTCCTTGAATGTTTTTCCACAGCTTAGAAGTAAATTGACCATCTCTATATGAGATAATAACTTTTGAAATGACATGTAATCTGACAATCTCTTTTACATACAAGCGTGTCAATTTGTCTATTGAATCAGTTTGCTTAATAGGCAAAAAGTGAGTCGATTTTGTCAGTATATCAATAATCACCCAAATGCTATCATTGTCCCTGTCTAGATCTAAGAAATCCAATAACAAAATCCATTGCCAATGTCTTCCCATTTTCACTCAGGGATAGATAATGATTGCAGTAAGCCACTAGGTCGCTGATGTTCCTCTTTCACAATTTGACATGCTTAATACTTAGCTGCATATTCTACAATGTCCCTCTTCATACCTGCCCACTAGAATATTAATTTCAAGTATTTATACATCTTGGTACTGCCTGGATGAATTGTATAACCATAATGATGAGCTTCTTTCAAAATTTTCTTTTTTAAATCCAGATCGTTGGGTATCCACAACTGGAATTTGTGCCTAATGATTCCATCAACAACAACAGAAAGATCGAGTCTTTTCCCTGACTGGACCTACTCCATCAATTTTGAAAATTCACTACTAAGCTTTTGAGCTTCTTTGATACAATCTGTTAAAGTGGCTTTATTATCATCTGATGCAAATATTTTGTATTTTTGAAATCCAGATCAATGGGTATCCACAACTGGAATTTGTACCTAATGATTCCATCAACAACAACAGAAAGATCGAATCTTTTTCCTGACTGGACCTGCTCCATCAATTTTGAAAATTCACTACTACGCTTTTGAGCATCTTTGATACGATCTGTTAGAGTGGGCTTTATTATCATCTGATGCAAATATTCTGCATTTTTTAAATCTCCAATCTCTAATTGCAGATTGTTCATTTCTTTAATCAATTGAACCTCTTGAGTAATCATCCAGTTCATCATTCCTATAGACTTGCAACTCAAAATATCAGCTACAATATTGCTTTTTCTAGACAATATTGAATATCCAAATCATAATATTTAATGCGTTCAAACTATCTTCTTTGTCGCAAGTTTAATTCTTTTTGTGAAAATATGTATTTTGGCTCTGGTGATAAATGAAATTTTAACATCTTATCCCATACAAGTAATGCATTCAAATCTTCAAAGCAAATACTACTGCTGTCACGACCCGGCCCGGTTAGCTCGTATAGATGAGTCGGGAACGGAAATCGGACAGGCAAATAAACCATAACTTCTAAAACTTTTTAAAGACAAAGTATAACTGTAAGAACTTCAACACGTATGAAACAAGCGCCTCTAATCATCATATAAATAAATCTAGTATTTCATATAACATATATGTACAAAGGTGGCAAAAACAAATCTAACCAACATGATTCAGCCACTCAAAACAATCTAAACTATAACAAAACAACAAAAGAGACAAGTGGAACCTGTCACCCGGTGTACGACGGCTGTAAGTGAACCTTAGGTGGTCAGCCATCTCTCGCAGCGGTTTCTCCTGAAAAGTTTCCCAAAATTAGGGAATGAGCTATGCTCAAGTAGGAAAAAATTCTATCCTATGTTTTCATATGCCTTCATGTTATAAAGAAAAGTTCTGAACTGTTTGGATTTCATGCTAGATTTCGTATGCTTTACATATGTCATATTTTTCTCTATGCTTTATGTCACGTATGCCATGTCTTGTGTATGAAATTAATCAAGTCGTCAATTTGCCTTTACAGGCCATATTCTCCTTTTCATCATGTACATCATATATGTCTCGTATGTCATAAAATTTATGTCTTATACTTATGCTTATGCGTATGCTTATAATTGTTTATGCTTATACTAATTTATACAACCGTACAGAGTACCAGAGGTGTACTGATCAGGTACACCAATCATCTTTTTTTTTGGCCAGTAATCTCATATTTTGCCCCAAAGGGCCATATTGTGCTTTCGCACCATATTTGGTACTCCGAAACAAAACAAACACATGCAATCACTTATAATAATTATCAAACACTTTCAAATATTCATATGCTTGGTCATAAACGTACATGTACATGAAAGAATATTCTATGCATTAAAGTGCATTAAAGTAGTTGAACTTAAACACTTGCATCATCAATTTAACAATAAAAATAAACATAAGGCATCAATTTAAACATAAAGATACATAAAATAATAGGAAAGAGATTCCTACCTCAAGGCTTAGTTATCCTTTCCTTTGCAAAGCTTTACTTGTCAACAATGTTCCCTCTTGAAACCTATGGATCCAAAAGTCATAACATAAGCCTCTTGCATATTAAGATCTCTCCTAACACTCTTCCTTAACCTACTAAGAAAAATTCCTATGGAAATTTCAGTTTTTACCTAAAAATCCCTAAGGTTGGAAACCAAATTTCTTATAATAGCATTCCAATAGCATGTTAAAACCCTTCTCTTTCCTAATTATAAGATTAATACTCTTAATTTTCGGATTAGCAAAATTAGGAAATTAGGAAAATATTTTTCTTTTCTGAAATCTTATTTTCTTTAATTTAGAGGCCTCCTAAAGACATTGGAAACAATATATGTAAAGGTCTCTACACAAAAATTAACATTTTGGAGAAACCCTAGATTTGCCCTAAAATCCAAAACTCAAAAGAATTCAACGAAACTTCATTTCCACCGTTAAAACTTCGTTCTAAAGCTATCCTATTAATTTCATTCAAAAATTCTAAGTTTTGAGAAAGCCCTAAAATTTTACCTTGAGAAAAACTAGAGAAAAGTGAGGGATTTTTGCATGAAACTCTTACCTTAAGTCTTCCCCTTGCTTTCCCTAAAGGAACCTCGCCGGAAAAGCCGCCGGCCGCCTCTTGGAAGGAGCTCCCGCCGCTTCCTCCTCTCTCCCGTCGCCCTCTCTCTTCGGTCGGCCGAAAGAAATGACAAGGGACCGAATGAATCGGTCGCTAGGCGGTTGTGGGCTTAAGGAAAAATGTTTAAAGGCTTAAGACGCATGTGCCCTTCTCCCTAAAGTTTTTCTTAAAGGCTCTAAGGGTAAAATCGAAAGTTTACCAAAAATTTTACTTAAACTATCTTCGTTGATTTTTAATTCTCAAACCGAGCAAAATTTGGTATGGGTTTTTTATACCGTTTTGATCGAAATTTCGAAACAAATCTAATGAAATTTATTTCGTCAATTTCCGACGATATCGAAATTTCACTTAAGTTCGTCGCGCCGCATTGATATGCGTGCGACGCACTCAAATGACGAATTTCGGGTTACAATCCTCTCTTCCTAATAAAATTTCGTCCACGAAATTTAAAGAAAAGAAGAACAAACATACCTTACACAAAAAGATGAGGATAACACTTCCTCATTTCTGATTCCTTCTCCCAAGTCTGGGGGTGGAAAGCTGTACTAAACTTCAACCTTATGCCCATAGCCTCTTGGATTTTCTTCCAAAGTCTAGAAGTAAATCTACCATCTCGATCAGACACTATAGATTTAGGCACACCGTGTAAACGTACAATTTCAGCCACATACAGCACTGCAAGCTTCTCAACTGAATCAGTCAATCGGATAGGCAAAAAGTGGGCAGACTTGGTAAGCCTATCAACGATAACCCAAATAGCATCACGACCCTGTCGAGATCTGGGTAAACCTGATACAAAATCCATAGCAATATCATCCCATTTCCACTCTGGAATAGGTAGGGGCTGAAGTAATCCGTTTGGTCTTTGATGTTCAGCTTTGACCAACTGACAAGTGGAACACTTGGAGACATAGTCAGCTACACTCCTCTTCATCCCAGGCCACCAAAATAAATCTTTGAGGTCTTGATACATCTTGTTACTACCAGGATGAATGGTATAACAAGAATGATGAGCTTCATAAAGAACATCCTTCCTCAATTCATCAACATTAGGCACACAAACCTTGCCCTTATACAGTAAAAGATTTTCATCATCCATAGTAAAATCCTCCTCATGACCTGCCTTAACCAATTGAATGATTTTAACAAATTCTGGATCTTTCAATAATGCTTCAGCTATCCTACTCTTCAAATCAGGTTGCACTGTCATCTGTCCTAACCATACACTCCCTGTAGTAGGAAGTAACACGGACAACTCTAAACGTTCCATCTCATCAATTAACTTCTCCTGTTGGGTCAATAAACAATTTACCTTCACATGCATCTTCCTACTTAAAGCATCAGCAACAGTATTTGCTCTTCCTGGATGATATTGAATATCCAAATCATAATCATTTAGCAATTCCATCCATCTCCTCTGCCTTAAATTTAACTCCTTCTGTGAAAAGATATACTTCAAATTTTGGTGATCCGTGAACACTTCACACCGCACACCGTATAAGTAGTGTCTCCAAATCTTCAAGGCAAAAAATACAGCGGCAAGCTCTAGATCGTGGGTTGGGTAGTTCTTCTCATGATTTTTCAATTGCCTAGAGGCATAGGCAACTACCTTCCCATGCTGCATCAGAACACATCCTAAACCCCTTAGAGATGCATCACTAAAAATCTGAAACCATCACTGCCTGAAGGGATAGTAAGAATCGGTGCAGTCATCAAACGAGTCTTCAACTCTTGAAAAGCTTCCTCACAAAGACTGCTCCACTCAAACTTAACTGCCTTCTGAGTCAATCTACTCAAGGGTGCAGAAATCTTAGAAAACCCCTCTACGAATCTTCTGTAGTAACCAGCTAGCCCAAGAAAACTCCGTACCTCTGTCACTGTCGTAGGTCTAGGCCACTCAGCTATAGCCTGCACCTTATGCTGATCCACAGAAATGCCGTCTCCACTAATCACATGACCCAAAAATGCTACACTCCTCAGCCAAAACTCGCACTTGGAGAATTTGGCGTACAGTTCATTGCCTCTTAGAGTGTGTAACACTGCCTGAAGATGACGTGCATGTAGCTCTTCATTACAAGAATAAATCAGAATGTCATCTATGAAGACAATGACAAAACTATCAAGCATCGGTTTAAAGACCCGATTCATTAAATCCATAAAGGCAGCTGGGGCATTCGTTAGCCCGAAAGGTAACACTGTAAACTCGTAGTATCCATACCTTGAGGTAAACGCTGTCTTAGGGATGTCTTCCTCCTTAATCCTCAATTGATAGTAACCAGACCTTAAATCAATCTTAGAAAAGACTGTAGCTCCTTCTAGCTGATCGAACAAGTCATCTATCCTCGGCAGTGAATACTTGTTCTTAACAGTAAGCTTGTTCAACTCCCTGTAATCGATACAAAGCCGCATACTACCATCCTTCTTCTTAACAAAGAGAACGGGTGCTCCCCAAGGTGAGGTGCTCGGTCGAATAAACCCCTTCTCCAACAGCTCTTGCAATTGTGACTTCAACTCCTGAAGTTCCTTAATTGCCATACGATAGGGTGCTTTTGAAACAGGCTCAGCACCAGGTACAAGGTCAATAGAGAAGTCAATCTCTTTAATAGGAGGCATTCCAGGTAAGACTTCAGGAAATACATCAGGAAAGTCTCGTACTACAGCAATCTCCTTCAATTCTGGTACTTGCTTAGAAATGTCCCTTACATGAGCTAAGAAGTTTGGATACCCCTTCATAATTAAACTGCAAGCTTTCATAGATGAAATGATCATAGAAGAGATACCTCTATCACCTTGAAAGACAAGCTTCTCTTCTCCAGGAAGCCTGATCTTCACTACCTTCTTATTACAATCTATAGAGATGAACTGGTTAGACATCCAATCCATCCCTAAAATCACATCAAATTCCTTAAGAGGTAGTACAATCAACTCAACTTCAAAATCCTTCTCACATAAAGAAAGCAGGGGTGAACATATACTTGAAGCAATCATGCTAGACCCATCCGGTAACAATACTGACAATGTAGTGGGCACACTATGGACATTCAATGCATGCTTCATAACAAACTCCTGACTAATGAATGAATGCGATGCATCGGTATCAAAGAGCACTCTACTAGGTACACATTGAACATAAATAATACCTGTGATCACATCAGGAGACTCTTTGGCTTCTTGCTGCGTGATAGCATAAACCCTCGGCTGCACAACAGGTCTCGTAGCCGGATAACCAGGTACTGAAGCCGATGCAGTGGACTCTTGAGCTCTGGGTCTACCAACTATAGGCTGTCTCCCAACACTCTGCTGAGGTGGAGGAGCACTGGACCTCCCCTCCCTAGAACCCCTTGGGCAATTTCTAGCCATGTGCCCAGGCTGATGGCACATATAACAAACATTGGAGCCAGATAAACATTCTCCTCTATGAGTCCTGTCACACTTGTCACAAGCTCTACTGCTGAAAGAACTCCCACTACTGTCAGATCTACCTTTCTTCACACTAGGCCCACCAGAGTGCGTCTGAAAACTCTTGGTCTTTTCAAAACCCCTCTTCTTCTGAAGGAAATCTCTCATCTTTTGAGTAGCCTGAAAGTCAATCTCTATCTTTCTTGCTTTTCCAACCAAAGCAGGATAGTCATCAAAACTAAAAGGGATCAGTGGCTAACGAATAGCATCATGAAGTCCTGCCAAAAATCTCTGATACTTCTCCTTAGTACTAGGAATAATCTGGGGTGCATATCGAGACAACATGGTAAATTCGGCTTCATATTGCATAACAGTCTTATCTCCTTGCACCAATCTAATGAAACGCTCCTGCATCTGCCTCCTTGCAGAAAGAGGCACAAACCAGTCTCTAAAGACTCCAACAAAGTCCTCCCATAAAATCTGAGATGCATCACGACCACTATACTTTTCTAACATCAGTCCTCTCCACCATCTTTCTGCTTCGCCATCCAGAACAAAAGTGGCTAGGGTCACCCTTCTATCTGCTGGACAGTGCATGCTCTACAAAATTTTCTCCACCCTTAAAAGCCAATTCTCTGCATCTATGGGCTCTCCTGCTCCCGTAAAGAGTGGTGGTCGCATGTCCTGAAATATCTTCAAATGTTTATCCACTAAAGTCTCTTTAGGTGTCTCCTTCTGAAAACTAGGCTGTGGCTGCTCTTGAGAACGCTGGATCAACTGTGTCACAGCTATCATCATCTGAGTGAAGGCATCCATATTAGTACTGCTACTCCCACCAGGAGGCGGTATCATAAATGGAACACCACTAACACCACCAGGGGGTGTTACAGTTACAGCTGGAACAACTGGAACTTCCCTTCCAGTCTGCTCAGTGTTGCCATCAGTACTGCCATCAGTGGCATCACGCTCCTGATCCATAGCCCTAAATAATGAAAGTAACCCAAATTCAATAACTCATAAAACAAACATCCTATAAACGTATGCTTCCTATGATTCATATGTCATCCTAATGGCGCTTGTATTGATTCATATCTTAAATTCGCTCTGATACCACTCTTTGTCACGACCCGGCCCGGTTAGCTCGTATAGACGAGGCGGGAACGGAAATCGGACAGGCAAATAAACCATAACTTCTAAAACTTTTTAAAGACATAAAGTATAACTGTAAGAACTTCAACACGTAGGAAACAAGCGTCTCTAATCATCATATAAACAAATCTAGCATTTCATATAACATATATGTACAAAGGTGGCAAAAACAAATCTAACCAACATGATTCAGCCACCCAAAACTATCTAAACTATAACAAAACAACAAAAGAGACAAGTGGAACCTGTCACCCGGTGTACGACGGCTGTAAGTGAACCTTAGGTGGTCAGCCATCTCTCGCAGCGGTTTCTCCTGAAAAGTCTCCCAAAACTAGGGAATGAGCTACGCTCAAGTAGGAAAAAACTCTATCCTATGTTTTCATATGCCTTTATGTTATAAAGAAAAGTTCTGAACTGTTTGGATTTCATGCTAGATTTCGTATGCTTTACATATGTCATATTTTTCTCTATGCTTTATGTCACGTATGCCATGTCTTGTGTATGTAATTAATCAAGTCGTCAATTTGCATTTACAGGCCATATTCGCCTTTTCATCATGTACATCATATATGCTTCGTATGTCATAAAATTTATGTCTTATACTTATGCTTATGCGTATACTTATAATTGTTTATGCTTATACTAATTTATACAACCGTACAGAGTACCAGAGGTGTACTGATCAGGTACACCAATCATCTTTTTTTTTTGCCAGTAATCTCATCTTTTGCCCCAAAGGGCCATATTGTGCTTTCGCACCATATTTGGTACTCCGAAACAAAACAAACACATGCAATCACTTATAATAATTATCAAACACTTTCAAATATTCATATGCTTGGTCATGACCGTACATGTACATGAAAGAACATTCTATGCATTAAAGTGCATTAAAGTAGTTGAACTTAAACACTTGTATCATCAATTTAACAATAAAAATAAACATAAGACATCAATTTAAACATAAAGATACATAAAATACCTCAAGACTTAGTTATCATTTCCTTTGCAAAGCTTTACTTGTCAACAATGTTCCCTCTTGAAACCTATGGATCCAAAAGTCATAACATAAGACTCTTGCATATTAAGATCTCTCCTAACACTCTCCCTTAACCTACTAAGAAAAATTCCTATGAAAATTTCAGTTTTTACCTAAAAATCCCTAAGGTTGGAAACCAAATTTCTTTTAATAGCATTCCAATAGTATGTTAGAACCCTTCTCTTTCCTAATTATAAGATTAATACTCTAAATTTTCGGATTAGCAAAATTAGGAAAATATTTTTCTTTTCCGAAATCTTATTTTCTTTAATTTAGAGGCCTCCCAAAGACATTGGAAACAATATATGTAAAAGTCTCTACACAAAAACTAACATTTTGGAGAAACCCTAGATTTGCCCTAAAATCCAAAACTCAAAAGAATTCAACGAAACTTCATTTCCACCGTTAAAACTTCGTTCTAAAGCTATCCTATTAATTTCATTCAAAAATTCTAAGTTTTTAGAAAGCCATAAAATTTTACCTTGAGAAAAACTAGGGAAAAGTGTGGGATTTTTGCATGAAACTCTTTCCTTAACTCTTCCCCTTGCTTTCCCTAAAGGAACCTCGCCGGAAAGGCCGCCGGCCGCCTCTTGGAAGGAGCTCCCGCCGCTTCCTCCTCTCTCCTGTCGCTCTCTCTCTTCGGTCGGCCGAAAGAAATGACAAGGGACCGAATAAATCGGTCCCTAGGCGGTTGTGGGCTTAAGGAAAAATGTTTAAAGGCTTAAGACGCATATGCCCTTCTCCCTAAAGTTTTTCTTAAAGGCTCTAAGGGTAAAATCGGAAGTTTACCAAAAAAATTACTTAAACTATCTTCGTTGATTTTTAATTTTCAAACCGAGCAAAATTTGGTATGGGTTCTTTATACCGTTTCGATCGAAATTTCGAAACGAATCTAATGAAATTTATTTCGTCAATTTCCGACGATATCGAAATTTCACTTAAGTTCGTTGCGGCGCATTGATATGCGTGCGACGCACTCAAATGACGAATTTCGTGTTTTACAACTGCAGCCAACTCTAAATCATGAGTGGGATAATTTCTTTCATGGGGCTTCAACTGTCGAGATGCATAAGCAATCACCTTTCTATTTTGCATTAGGACACATCCCAAACCTTTCAAAGATGCATCACTATAGATCTGAAATCCTTTTGTTCCCGAGGGAAGTGTTAATACTGGTGTTGTGGTCAGATACTCTTTTAATGCATGAAAACTTTTCTAACATTCAGTCGTCCATTCAAATTTGACCCTCCATAGTCAAAGTAGAGTGCATTAGAGAAGGAGAATCTGAACATACATTCTTCTTACTTACCCCCATATTGAAGATAAGAAAAAAAAATAGTCTATTCAAACTATCCCAAAACAACCAATCATAACACATCAAGATATTTAGAATAGGAAGCATATATAATATACCTCAAATAAAATACACATCTTATGAAACAGAGCTTTACTAAAACTTTTAAAATTTACTTACGTACACAAAAGTCTTTATACAGCTTACACTTAAATCTCTATGCAACCTCAAAAAGTATGTACATCAAAAGAAAGATAATCATCCCTCTTATTGTCCTATGAGTTTCTTCCCTTTTCATGCAGTACAACCAATGCCAATGAGTTAGGGCTCAATGAAATACACAAACAATGTATAAAAAAATAAATAATAACATTGTCAACAATTTATTCAAAATATAAGAATAACATTATTAGAACAATTTGGAAATGCCATACTAATACAAAAACAACAAAAATAACATCAAGCCTTTTTCCCACTGTGGGGTCGGCTACATGAATCCTTTTTCTCCATTGTGTCATATGAAAAGTCAAATTCTCGTTTAAATCTAATAAAAAAAGGTCATTTATAATATTTTCTAACCAAGTCTTTTTGGGTCTACCTCTACCTTTCTTAACATAGCTCAATTCTAATACATCTACTTTCATAAATCCTAACCGGGTCATCGGAAGGCTGCCATTTTATGTGACCAAACCATCTAAGACGACTCTCTCTAATCTTACCTTCTATTGGAGCTACTCTAACCTTTTCACGTATATGCTCATTTCGTATCCTATCTCTAAGGGTAAAAGCTATTGATCCACTCATCCACCTAAGAATCCTCATCTTTGCCACACTTAACTTACTATTATGCTTCTCTTTTAATGACCAACATTCGGCACCATAAAGCATTGCAGGCCTCACCACCATCTTATAGAACTTTCCCTTAAGTTTGAGGGGTACTTTTTTTTCACACAAGCCTGTTGCATTCCTCCACTTCAACCATCCAACTTGAATTCTGCTGATAATATCCCCATCTATTTCACCATCACTCTGAATAATAGATCTAAGATATCTAAAATGTGTACTCTTATTAATAATTTGATCGCCCAAAGTCACAATCCCCTCACTAGGTCTATTACTACTAAAATTACACTCCATATATTCCGTTTTAGATCTACTCAAGAAAAAACCTTTACACTTTAAGATTGACCACCATAATTCAAGTTTACATTCAACTCTCTCTTTAGTCTTATAAACAAGAAGAATATCATTAGCAAAAAACATACACCAAGGTACATCCTCTTGTAAATGTTTAGTGAGAACATTCATTTTGCCAACTATTCAATACTTTTAAATAAGTTATATGGTGGCTATAAACTTTTGCACATTTTAAGCTTTACAATTCAAGATTGGGTCTAGCTTTCCAACTTTTAGAATGGAAGCCGTTCTCTTATTCAGGGTTTAGTCCAATTTTCCCCAACTTCTAAAATTGAGAGAGAGTGTAGGCTTACGTCATCGAGTTTTTCGCCGTTACTTGTGCGGGCTTATCCCTCATATATAACTTATTTCACTTTCAATATAGTCATCCATTTTAGCCACAGTGACATATGCTTGGATGGCATAGTTGCATTTTAGCTGCCATTTTGCTACCCATTGACTTCCCTTTAGTTGCCCTTTAGCTGCACTTTAGCCACCCTTTTGCTTCCCTTTGACTGCTCTTTAGTTGTCTTTTAGCTGTGCTTTAGCTGCCCTTTTGCTGCCATTTAGCTGCACTTTTGCAGTGCTTTTGCTGCCATTTAGCTGCATTTTAGCTGCCATTTTGTTGCCCTTTAGTTGCGTTTTAGCTGCCATTTTGCTACCCTTTTTGCTGCTGCGTTTTAGCTTCCCTTTTGCTGTCCTTTAGCTACGCTTTTGCTGCTGCCCTTTAGCTATGTTTTAGCTGCCATTTTGTTGCCCTTTTTATTCATTCATTAGTTTATGAATATTTATTATTATTATTTTCTTATGAAATTATTAATATTGATAAAGATTACTCCCTGTATAAATATTTTCATACATATTCGTCTATGTTCATACAAAATAAATTAAGATAAACTGAAATACAAGCAGTCATAAGAATAATAAAATGAAATGCAATAATAAAACATTTATTAATTCTTATAACCTCGTTTGGGTATCTCACTTTGCTAGGAATTTGTTCTCCTAGACTTTGTCTTTCTTTCCTCTTATATACAATCCCAATTGCACTCTTTCTCATTTCATAAAATCATTTTCCTTTCCTTCTAAGTCCTCTTATTTAATGTTTTATGCTACCACTTCACCTTAACCTGTTTTTAACTACCATCAGCAAACAATAGTACTTCCCTTATTGTTTTTTGAATTTGCAGCAATTAAAAGCAGTAACCCTTCTTAGATTAAACAATAAACTGCACATGATTTTATCCAAATAAAGTTTTCAAACACTAACTAAAGCATTTGCCAAATTTACCTTACCTTTAATTTGCTGAAAAAATTCTGGAGTTCTTCCCATAGCATTTAGTGGCCTACAGCTCCTTTGCACACTAAGTCAGTTGATGGAAAATGGGAGAAGATTACTAATGTTGCATAACTGAGGGAAATTTCAGCTCACTACAGGATTAATGCCTTTTATTCGGATCACTTTATATTATAATCCCTAGTGCTTTTCTCACTACAGGTTTCCAAAAAAATTTCAGCCGTGGGATCTAATCCAGCCAATGCATGGCTTAGTTAGTGGAGTGTAGAAGCTCTAGTGGAACTAAAGAACTGTGACATATGTAACAATTATTCTTATACTAGTTATGTATATACAATTAACTTCATAAGTAATATATGCTTTAATTAATATATAAAAAAATTTTATACTTGCCTTTACTTGAATATTTTGGGTATTATAATCCACCACTCCTTGTTTAAATTTCGTCCTCAAAATTTCAGTTTCTTATTGGTTATCAAACAAATGAGGGTATATCAGTTTAATGTCTTCCTCTCTTTCTTAGGACATCAAAATGGGATGACAGGTTGGGTGAGTCGGAAGGCCTTGCTAGGATATCATATGTGGGCTCCAAAAATTTGAGCTTTTGGGCCTCAATTTCTCTGCGTTATATTCATGGAGAGTTTTAACGGATTAAATTCCAGGAGATTTTCGAAGCGAAAAATAGACACTACTTAGAGATTTCATCCTCTTAGCGAGGACTTAAAAATTTGAGTTCTAGTTTCATATAGGCGCAAACCCCTATAATTAATCACCCCTCCCAACAACAAGAGAGAACTTTCGATTAAGGCTAGTCGATGAAGAGATACATAATATCTAGAATTCAAAATTTATCACCTATCACTTAAAGCGGATGGTGGGGTAAATGATGATGAGCTTGATCAAGATCTCATGGTTCCGTCGTCTTATGTCATTATGGTCCCTAGTTTACTTAGTCAGAGGAGGTAGTCGAGCCGACTTGACCTAAGGATCCTTGTCGGCAGCCATGGGTTGCTTCATACAAGGGTATCTTGTGGACATGAGGTGAATGTTTGTCTAAGGGACGAATTCAAGTCGACCATAGCTAACAAATGGCTTTGTGCCCTATCAATTATACCATATAACTTATTACTTAATAGTAAGTTGTCATTTGGGAAAATACAAGCCTTTAGCCATGATCGTAATATAGTGGAGTTGTTTGACTAAGCCACTAGGTCAGAGGGTCACGATCATAATCGTTATCACATGGAGTCGTCCTGACCAAGCCACAGATCATTCGTGGAGCTATCTAGCCAAACCACCAATTAGAGGACCAGTCATAACTATACCACGTAGAGATGTCTATCCAAGCTACGAGTTTTATGGAGCTATCTGGCCAAGCCATCAGTTAGAGGACAACTGTCATATCCTTGCATAAAATTATTTGATAATGAATTTGAGTGATATTATCAATTGGATATTTGCTCTTAATAAGCTAAAGTTATTCTGGACTTCATCACTGTCTTCAAATGGTTGTGGAGGGTGGATGTGTTTTGTTTTAATTTATTAGATAATTAAATTTCAATTTTAAATATTAATATTACTAATATATGAAGAGCTTTAGAATTTGGAAGATCTTTGAGAATTGTCCATTCTGATTGAACTTTATATTCAACATTGTCATCATCGGAATGTTTTGTTATTTGCGATGTAGAGAGCTTAGCTTTTAATGATTTAGATAATATATTAAATACTAAGGTGGGATAAAGATATATGTATAAATTAGCCAAACAAAGAGATATGAGTAATAATGATTTAGTTCAAGTGAAGTGTATTAAGGATGAATATCAAAAAGTACTTTTCTTAGAAGATGATATTCAACAAATGTAGATGAGATATTTTGCTAAACTTTTTAATGAAGAATGGGAAAATATGGTTGACTTTAGTGACTTTAGCACCATAAATGAATAAAAAAAATATGTTTTTATCGGCATGTTAGTAAAACTGAAATTAGAGAGGCTTTAAAGAAAACGAAGTGTGGAGAAGCTGTTGGACTGATGATATTCCAATAGAGATGTGGTAAGGCTTAGGAGATGAGGGAATTTCTTAGCTTACTAAACTTTTTAATGCTATTTTAAAGACTAAAATGATGCAAGATGAGTGGAGAATGAGTTTGTTAATTCTTATTTTTAAGAATAAAGGCGATGCATAGGAATGTATGAATTATAGAGGAATTAAGTTAATGTGTTATACTTTAAAACTATGGGAGCAAGTTATGGAGTGTAGGTTACGGTGTGCTACTAATGTTTTTGAAAATAAATTTGGATTCATGCCGGATAGGTCTACCATGGAAGCCATACATTTATTGAGAGGTTTGATGGAGAAATATAGAGAGAATAAGGAGGATCTATATATGATATTTATTGATTTAGAAAGCATATGATAAAGTTCTAAGAGAAGTGCTATGGAGAGTTCTTGAAAAGAAATGAGTTAATAATGCTTATATTCAAATCATTAAATATATGTATGCAAGAGTTATTAATTGTGTTCAAACAAAAGATGGTTTGACCAAGTATTTTCTTATTTCGGTTGGATTACATCAAGGATCAGCCTTATGCCCATATCTTTTTGCTTTAGTCATGGATTTTCTCACTAGACATTTGCAAGAGGATATACTTTGGTGTATACTTTTTGCTGTTGATATTCTTCTTGTTAATAGGACTAAAGATGGAGTTGAAGGTAAACTTGAATTATGGAAGTTAACCTTTGAGTCCAAAGGTTTTCGCTTGAGTAGATCTAAAACTGAATAAATGGAGTGTAATTTTAGTAGCAATAGACTTACTGAGGTATTGTGACTTTGGGCGATCAAGTCATTAATAAGAGTACACATTTTAGATATCTTGGATCTATTGTTCAAAGTGATGGTGAAATAGGTGGGATATTATCAGCAGAATTCAAGTTGGATGGTTGAAGTAGAGGAATACATCGGGCTTGTTGTGCGATAGAAAAGTCCCGCTCAAACTTAAGGGAAACTTCTATAAAATGGTGGGGAGACCTGCAATACTTTATGGCGTCGAATGTTGGCCATTAAAAGAGAATACTAAGTTAAGTGTTGTAGAGATGACTGTGGGCTCCAAAAATTTGGCTCCAGCCTTCGCTCGCTTTTTCTTTTTATCCGGCGAGGGAGTTTTAACAAATAAGTTCCGAGGTAAATTTTGGAAGGCAGATGGGTTTGTAGATAAGACACTACCCAGAGATTTCTCCCTCATTTTGTGAGGATTTTATAATATGAGTTCTGGTTTCCTATAGGCGCAAGCCCCTATAGTTAATTACCCCTCCCGATCACAAGAGAGAACTTTCGATTAAGGCTAGTCGTCAATCAGATACGCAGTGATACGTGTTATCTGGCATATAGTAGCAGCATAGATATTTGGATTTGAAAAGTTTGGATGTTAGGAAATTTGAAGGGTTGAAAGATTAGATATTTAAAATTTAAAATTTCACCATTTTGAACTTAAAGAGGATGGTGGGGGAATGGATGATAGACCCGATCAAGATCCCATGGTTCCGTCATCCCGGGCCATCGTGGTCCCTGGTCTACTTAGTCAGAGGAGGTAGTCGACCCAACCTGACAGAAGGATCCTTGTCGGCAGCCATGGGTTGCTTCGTCCAAGGGGACCTTGTAGACCTGGGGTGGATATTTGCCTAAGGGGACAAATTTAAATCCACCTTAGCTAATAGAGGGCTTTGTGCTCTATCGATTTTATCCTATTGATTCATATCTCAAGGATTTGATGCCAATAAGGAACGTAACGGCGCTGTCCATAACCGGTATTTCATGGTGCCATTTGGCGACAAAATCACTCGGTTCAGAGGGCCCCGGGTCATAACCGTTTATCCTGCGGTGCCATTTGGTGGCGAACCGCCGGTCAGAGGACACGTACCACGTCCTTACTAGCAGGAGACTGTTTTGAAAATGGATCATAGTGATATTTTTGACTAGACATTTGGCTCTTTGTGAGCTGAAATAAATTTTGATTTGTCCACCTCGGCAAACTGTTGCGGAGGGTGGATGGATTTTGCTTAAAGTGATTGATGATGGAATTTCAATTTAAACATCTGGATTTGGAATTGATTAGATTTTGAACTGTATGGAGTTTGAAAGGGATTTGGAATGGACTTTTGGGAGGCATTTGTAAATATTTGTGAACCCCTCCGGTTAAGATATTCATTCAACACGGCCATCATCAGGGTGTTTGGGGTTATTTCCATTTAAAGCTTGAACCTTGTCGACTCTATCTGGCTGTCGACAGAGGATCGGGTTTTGTAGGCTTTATGCCTTTGAGAGTGAATTCTTTTGATTTTAGGCTTTGAAGGTCTAATATGAATGTATTAAAATAAGTATTCTGGTCGCCACGGCCACATATTTGCTTAATGGTTCGAACTCTGTCGACTCCTATTGATCCGTATAGAAGGATCGGGTTCGAATTTGAATTCACTTGTTGACCCGCGCAACATCCCTAGACGTCACGTGTACCAATAACACGCTCGCCGGGGCCCATGTGTATACAAACTACTGTGCACGTATGCGGGGGTATTTTAGACGTTCGACGAGTCTTTCATGATGGCTCGTAGAAGTCCATCTTTGTCGTAGTCTTTTCAACATTTGCTTACAGGTAGTGTCCTTTGTGTACAATAAATTTCTTACAGTGATTTGTAGGGATGATCGAGCACATTCACTTTGTATATTAACATCGATTACTGAATGGATTGCATTCATCACCAATCTTCTCATGCATGTTGACTGATAATTTGCAACATTTGATTATACGTCATTTAGTACTCATGGTGCTCGTTGTTTGTATCTGTGAGATATTTGATGTAGGTTGTAGGAAGGCTTTTACATTCTTTATATACGATCACTGATGGGTTTACCAACTCCATTGTGTGTTTATCATTGTCACCTATGAGTGACCCTTCAATCATCATCAATTATGCAATTCCACTTGCTTGTTACTTGAAAATTACTTGGAGTCTTGTATAGTAAATTTGCTTGATAACAATTACCTCCCCAACCAAAGTGACAAATCTTTAAAGTTTGCTAAAGAAATCTTATATTAGAAATTATGAACATGTTCCTATATGTCCATTTCTTCCTTGTTGATGATTGCTTGCAAGTTCCTCTTGAAGCTTTAGTCATTACAAGTATCAAGCTCATTCACTTATGTTATTTGAGTGCATCATGAATCGATTTGTTATGAGTCCTTGCTTTCTTGCAAATAGACTCCACTTGAACATTTTTTATCCTTGGAAGTGGTTTTCCCTACGCATGATGAACTTGATATCATGTCTTTACCCCACTTGAGATGGTCATGATCTTGCATTCTAATTGAAATGATAATTCTGTTATTATTACTCAAGATAAATTCTTTATATTCATTTGAGCTTTCTTGTATTCGTTTAAGCTCAAATTTAGTTCATTTAGTGTCAAGTACAAAATCCTTGGGTTCAAATTCTTTTGCATCAAGTCTACAAGCCCTTGCTTGAGTTCAAATGTCCAAGCCCTTATTCATCTTGTTTGATGTTGAAATGCAAGTCCATAAGTCCTCTATTTTAAGTTCAAGTTCATTTGTGTCCTTGCTGAAGTTCAAATGAGAGTTCAAGTTTGATTCAAGTCCAAGTTCAATTTTGTTTGTTGAAATTGATTCAAGTCCAAAATGGTTCCAAATCATTTGAGTTCCAATCCATCAAGTTCAAGTTCTTGGTATTCAAGTTCAATTCAAAGCTCATTGCACCAATCTCCTTTGAGTTCAAGTAGTCCATATCTTGTTTTGAGTTCAATGTAAAAGTTCATCTTGCAAGTTTAGGTCAAGCTCAAGTTCACTTGAGTTTAAGCTCATTGCTCTAATCATTTGATTTTTAAATCAAATGTAAGCTCCAAATCTTATATTTTCAAATTTATTTGAGTTTAAGTTCAATTAGCTCTATTTCAATCAAGTCCATAAGCCCCATTTTTCTTCAAGTCCTTGTCTGTATTTCAAAAATTCGGCAGCCTCCCGGCGTCTCCCCCATTTAGGGGAAAAACCAAGAGGCAACCTTCCCCTCGACGCTACGTGAGTGCTTCAAGTAGGTGTCAAAATGACACCGCGGTCGCATTTTGTATTTTTTTTATCCCCACCCGCTACATGAGCGTTTAAGAGTTTTTTTTATAAGAAGAAAACATGTTAGAAATAAGCACAAATTTCCATCCTCTGCACCACGTGAGCGTTCGGGGGTACTTACATAAAAATAAAGAAAAACACATTTTTTTATCCCCTTTGCCACAAGCGTCGCACTGGTTTCGCGCCCTACAACGCTACGTGAGCGCCTCGGGGGTTTTGCCGGCTCGTTGCTAGCATTGAAGAGGGATCCTTAAATTGTCGCAAGCATCACACCGGTTTCCCGCCCTACAATGCTACGTGAGCGCCTCGGGAGTTTGCCAGTTCGTTGCAAGTGTCGAGAAAAGAACCATCTCTTTTTTTTTTTTAAACAATTAATTATTATTAATCATAATAACCATAATTAATTATAATTAATTATAATTAATAACGATTAGTTATAATTAAGAATAATTAATCATAGATAATTAATTAACTAATCATAAATAATTAATTATGATTGAAAATAATTAACTATAAATAATTACTCATTATTAATTAACAAAATATAATTAATAATTAATTAACATTAATTAATAAATTATGACTAATTACTTATAATTAGTAATGAATTAATAATAATTAATTAGTTATAATTAACCATTAATTATAAAAATGATATTAATTATAGTTAATTAATTATAATTAGTAATACCTAATTATAATTAATAATTATAAATAATAATAGAAATAAAATCCCTCCCTCCCCCTCTTGGCTCAGCTTGCTCACGGGATTAGGCCGAATAGGCGCGTGAAAGGGAGGACTTTACCTTCACAGCAAGCGGCTTTCTGTTCTTGCTTCCGATCCAAACAGAAAGAGAAGGTCGGTCGGGATGGGGGAATCGACTAGGGGGGGCTCGGGAAGGAGAGGGCTCGAGCCTTAGAGCTCGGTCGACAAGAGGGATAGAGCAGAGGAGGCGCCGACTTGGCTACAGCAAGGGAGATTGGTGGAGGAAGGATTCAGGTAAGCTGGACTCTCTCTCTCTCTCTCTCTCTCTCTCTCTCTCTCTCTCTCTCTCTCTCTCTCTCTCTCTCTCTTTTTCTCACTGCGGAATGGAGTCGAAGCCGGTAAGGGGCGACGGGATGGGGGAATCGGAGGAAGATCTCGTGCGAGAGGAGATCGTGAGCAAGCAAAGGGAAGAGCGGCTGAGGGTTCGGTATTTAACGACTCGAATGGGAGCGGGATCGAGGACTCGTCGCACGATTTGCGTTGGAATCCCGGGAATGAGACACGAATGGCGCTGTTTGTAGGTTAGCGGGATTCCTGCAGGTTTTGTGGATGACGTGGATTTTTATTTTGATTTTCTCTTTTTTTTGTTGATTTTTTATCATTATCTGGTGGTCAACAATGAGGATGCTTAGGTGGATAAGTGGCTTTACCCTTAGAGATAGGATACAAAATGAGCATATACGTGAAAAGGTTGGAGTAGCTCAAGTGGAATATAAGATTATAGAGTTGCCTTAGATGGCTTGGTCACATTAAACAAAGGCCTTCCGATGACTTGGTTAGAAAAGATGAGGTTTTAGATTTGACTTATGTTAAGAAAGGTAGAGGTAGACCTAAAAAGACTTGGTTAGAAATTATTAGAAATAATCTTTCTTTATTAGATTTAAATGAGAATTTGTATTTTAACAGGACACAATGGTGAAAAAGGATTCATGTAGTCGACCCTACGTAGTAGTTGTTGTTGTACGATCATCATCTGGGTGACATAATTGTCATTTAAAAATATTTGTATTTTATAGGCATTTGGAGGCATTTAAAAGAATAGTCCCTTTCGATTGAGATAAATTTTTAACACGGCCATCATCAAGAATTAAAGTATTTAGTTATTTGAGAACCTTGGCAACTTTGTTCGTCTGCTAATATAGGATCAGGTTCTATTATTTATCTCATGAGTTATCATAAGAACGCTAATAATTGATATTTTAAGTTTTTAGGATAAGTTTCATCTAAAGAGCTTTTAAAGGTCTATTGTGAACTTTAAAAATAAATATACCGGTAGATTTGTGATAGCCATTTGCTCATTAATTCAAGTTGTGTAGACTCTAATCTTTCAAGGAGGAGGATCAGATTTAAACATTTTGACATGTGCAACATTCTCGAACCTTTGAATTAGGAGTTCAAAGCAATGATTAGAGCACATGTAGGTATTTAGTTTTAAAATAAGATTTAACATTAGTGAGCTTATCTCCGCACTAGGGCTGCAAATGAACCGAGCCGAGCCGAGCTTTGACCTGTTCAAGTTTGGGCTCGCTTATTAGAATCGAGTTCAAGCTCGGCTCGAAGCTCGTCGAGCTTCTCGGACACCTGTTCGAGCTCGAGCTCGTTAAAAAAATGTTTGAGCTCGGCTCGTGCTCGAAATCAAGCTCGTTTGTCTAGCGGCTCGTTAGACAAACCGAGCAGCTCCATAGAGCCTCACGTTGAGTTAACAAATCCAACACCCAACCGGCTGCATGCCTTTTAACAAGCTCTGTGGGCTCCGAAAATTCGGCCCCGGGCTCCGCTCGCTCTTTTCTTTCAGCGAGGGAGTTTTAACTGAATAAGTTCCGAGGTAAATTTTGGAAAGCAGATGAGTTTGTAGATAAGACACTACCCAGAGATTTCGCCCTCATTTTGTGAGGACTTTATGATATGAGTTCTGGTTTCCTATAGGCGCAAGCCCCTATAGTTAATTACCCCTCCCGATTACGAGAGAGAACTTTCGATTAAGGCTAGTCGTTAATCAGATACGTATAGAATACGTGTTATTTGGCATATAGTAGCAGCATAAGTTTGGACGTGGAATTTGAATGGTTTGGATGTTTGGGAATTTAAAGGTTCATATGTTTGGAATTAATAATTTGGAAAATTTTGATATTTTAAATAGAAATTTCACCATCTTTCACTTAAAGCGGATGGTGGGGGAATGGATGATGGACCCGATCAAGATCCCATGGTTCCGTCGTCCCGGGCCATCGTAGTCCCTGGTCTACTTAGTCAGAGGAGGTAGTCGACCCAACCTGACTGAAGGATCCTTGTCAGCAGCCATGAGTTGCTTCGTCCAAGGGGACCTTGTAGACCTGGGTTGAATGTTTGTCTAAGGGGATAAATTTGAATCCACCTTAGCTAACAAAGGGCTTTGTGCCCTATCGATCATATCCTATTGATTCATATCTCAAGGATTTGATACCAATAAGGAACGTAATGGCGCTGGTCATAACCGGTATTTTGTGGTGTCATTTGGCCGCAAAACCACTCTTCAGAGGGCCCCAGATCATAACTGTTTATCCTGCGGTGCCATTTGGCGGCAAAACCGCCGGTTAGAGGACACGTACCATGTCCTTACTGGCAGGAGATTGTTTGAGAATGGATCATAGTGATATTTTCTACTAGGCATTTCGCTCTTTGTGAGCTGAAGTTATATTTAAATTTGTCCACCTCAGCAAACTGTTGCGAATTGCGGATGGAATTTGCTTTAAGTGTTGATAGATTTATTTCAAATTTTAAATATTTTGGGATTTTTGGGTTTTAAACTTTGTGGAGTTTTGGATTTTTGAGAGATATTTGGAAATATTTGTGAACCCCTCCGGTTGAGATAAGCAATCAACACGGCCATCATCGGGGTGTTCGGGGTCATTTCTCTTTTGTGGATTGAACCTTGTCAACTCTGTCGGGTTGTCGACAGAGGATCGGGTTTCGTAGGCTTTATGCTATTGATAGTGAATTCTCATTGTTGTAGTCCTTGATGGCCTAATATGAATGTTTTAAAGCAAATATACCGGTCGTCACAACTTTATATTTGCTTAATGGTTCGAACCCTGTCGATTTCTATTGACTCGTATAGAAGGATCTGTTTCGAACCTGAATTCACTTGTCAACCCGCGCAGCATCCCTAGACGTTACGTGTGTACCAATAACACGCTCGCCGGGGCCCATGCGTGTTGAGTTTGTATTTTCCCCTTTAGTGTACCTATGTGTATACAAATTACAGTGCACGTGTAGGGGTATTTTGAAATCATTTGTAGACAATCTTTCACAGTAGCATGTAGAAACTTGTGCTTGGTCCGTAGTCCTTATGTATTTTGTTTGTGGGATACAAATTGAATACATAGTAGAGTAGCTTATAGGAGCTTGTTGATTTACCACCCTTGCCTTTAGATGATATCTCAAATGCATATCTATGCTCGCAGATAATTTATTACTTATGCAACACGTCTGCTATCACTGATTGTAAGGATTTTTGTATCTTCATGTCTTTACTTATATACATATTACTGCACTTTCCAAATCATCCCAGTGAGTAATTTGTCATTAGAACTCCTTTAGGTTTGTTTGTGGATAGCACGTTAGATACACATGGATTTTCTATAGTAACTCGTAGGAGCTCCTATGCTTGTATCTCTTTGTTACACTTGTTATATATCTTTCATACTCTCTTAATGAGTGTATTAATGTACTTGTTGCAACTGACTTATTCTTTCAAAAGCATAAGTATTATGAATGTTGTGTATCGACTGTCACCATTCATCTGTGAAATGTTCATTCAGGATCTCATATATTTTTCTTGAAGTTGAGTGCCGACCAATCATGTCTCATACAACATTCCATATCATTGATTATGATAACTTATGCATCAACTTGCGTTGAATGTAATATGACCACTTTTAACTTTCAAATTGACATATCTTTAATGAACAAGTACCCTCATCTAGAATTCCTTCTCTGTAGCATTTGCAAATCGATTCAGTGAAGAGATCATCACATTTATTGCATGCTTCATTCATGTACTTGAGGATGCCTAAGTTCATTATAAATCATTGGCCTTCATTTGCAAACTCATCTTGATCATTTGCCACTTAAAAGTTCTCCATGTATTCCTTACACATGCTTGTGGGTGAGTTATGCTTGTTAGCTTTTTTACTTCAAGTGACATAATCGTTATGAATGAGTTATAAAATTGAGAAAGTCTTTGTGTTATGATTTTTTAAGCAAGTTATGTTGAAATCCACAAGTCTTTGTACATTTGCTTGCATGGTTGACACTTGCTATCATTTTGAATGTCTGATCCACTGCTTAGTGACTTATGTCATGCCCCTCTATATGAATTATCCATTTGATCTTGATTGAGAACCCATGATTGTCAATTAGTGTTTGTATATCACAAATGATCATTTGCTATTTGATTGCACTTTCGCTTGATTTTTGCTTGCATGTTGATCACGCTTGGATGCCCTCCTTCATGAGTCCCCTATTTCATTGATTGATGCTTATTTGAGCAATGCTTTATTCAGATCCAAGTTCTTTAAAATTCATATTCCTTGGTTCAAGCTTAAGCTTATGAGTTTAATTCTAGTTAAATGTGCAAGGTCAAATTGAAGTTCTCTGCGGTCCAAGAATGATTCAAGTCCCCTGTTGTTCAATCCAAGCCAAAGTTTCTTATACTTGTTCTCTTGAATTCAATCAAATTCTCTTATATTTTTCAAGTTCATTTTAAGCTTGAGCTCAAGTACTGCATGATAGTTCAAATCAAGTTCTAATTTGTGTACTTGTAGTCTCTTGAGTTCAAGATCATATTCTAACTCATGTCTTCGTTGTAGTTCATTTGTAAGTTCAAGCTTAGTGACCATTCAAGATTGACTTAAGCATTTTGTTCATTAAGATTTAGTTCATTTATTGTCCAAACAAAGTCCAAATAATGCTCAAAATTGTCCCAAGTATGAATTGCATTTACCCGAAATTTCGGCAGCCTTCCGGCGTCTCCCACGTTTAGGGGAAAACTACGGAAAACTGGGCCTCCCACCACGCTAGAGAAAAGCGTGCACGGTAGGTGCTCTCAGAAGAGGACACCGCGGCCGTAATAATTTTGTTTCCCCACCACTCTAGAGAAAGGCGTGCATGGGTTGCGGGCACCAGTTTAAAATAAGCAGTTTATAATTGACCCCACCTCGCCGTAGGCGTCGCACCGGATTTCCTTCCCACCACGCTAGAGAAAAGCGTGCATGAGTTGGTTTTTCGGTCCGCCGCTAACGCCGAAAATAGGATTTTGATTACCCGTCCCGTTGCAAGCATCGCAACGAATTCCCTTCTCACCACGCTAGAGAAAAGCGTGCATGAGTTGGTCGTTCGCAGCGTTGCAAGCGCCGGGAACGAGTTTTCAAAGGCTTAGAGTTTAGGAGTGTTATACCTTAGCGATCGCCGGTGTAGATGTTGGCACGAGGATCGAGGAATCACTCATCTATCTTGTCGTTGGCGTCGCACCGGGTTCCCTCCCACCACACTAGAGAAAAGCGTGCATGGGTGGTTTGCCGGCCCGACGCGAACATCGAGGTAAGAGAGTAGATGGGAGCAAGCATTTTTTTATATTAATATTAATTATAATTATATTAATTAATTACAACTAATAATAATTATAATCATATTTAATTAGTTATATTTATTTGCAATCAATTATAACTAATTATAATAATTAATTATAATTAATATCATTAATCAACATAATTAATCATAATTAACTTTCATTAATCATAATTAATTAATACTAATTAACGTAAATTAATCATAATTAATTTGTAATAATTAATAATAATTTAAAAAGAAAAAATCATAATTAATTAATTTGATTATAATTAATCATTAATTATAATCAAATAAAATTAATTATAATTAAGATTAATAAAGCCCTTAATCCCCCTCCCTTCCTCTCTGATTTCGGCAAACTTACGGGATTCGGCCGAAGAGGCGTAAACAAGGGAGAAAGTTACCTTAAGAGCAAGTGAGCTCTTGCTCTTGCTTCCGATCCAAATGTTATAACTTCCGATCTAGCAGGCAAGGGGAATCCCGTCCAGAGAACTGGAGTCGGGTAGATGGATCAGCCAAGGCAGAGAGGGAGATCAGGTGTGAGGCTCGGTGGGTTCGGCTCTCTCTCTCTCTCTCTCTCTCTCTCTCTCTCTCTCTCTCTCTCTCTCTCTCTCTCTCTCTCGGGACAGAAGAAGCCAAGGGGTCGGGATCCAGACGTTGGAGAAGCAGCGGCTTTGTTTGGAGTCAGAGAGAGATTGGGGAAGGTGGAGTTTGGAGTGAGTTCGGCTACAGCAGAGGAAAGGAGATGAGGTCGGGAGGTGTTTGAACGAGAGAGGAGCTCGTGGATTTCGGGAGGAGAAGCAACGACGCGAATAAGAAGGGGTTCGGTCGCGTTTTATAGAAGTGAATGGGGTAACGATCGAGGCCGTCGTCGCAGGTTTCGCGGAGAAGCGACGCGAACGGCGCCGGAGGAACAATGCTTCGGCGAGATTTGAGCCAGATTTTGCGAAGGAGTTCTTGGATCCGACGGGTGTTAGGTATGTACGTTGGATTCATGGCTTCTTCTCCTCTCGTTTTGTTTATACAGAGGTTAACAAGCTCGTTCATTTAGCCATCAAGTACTTATCAAATGTGTTCAAACTCGTTTGTTTAGCTTATCAAACGAACATGAACGAGCCCTTATCGAGCTGAGCCACGAGCAGCTTGTCGAATGCTCGGTTCATTTGCAGCCCTACTCCGCATAATATTCTCAGACATTTGTGTTTTCGAATTTATTATGTTTGTTGTAGTACATGCGGGTAATTAAACTTTTTAAAAATTAACATGCATGCTTTTTGATGAGTCGCATTTATGTTTGGAGAATTATATTATGATGCAGGAGGGGATTTTAAAACATTTAAATATATCTTTTGTGCGAGGGATTATAATTGGAAAGTGTGCAAGATTTCATTTAAAATTCAAGAAACGCTTTCTATCTGCTTGTATGAGTGTTGCATATTTGGTGGCATGAATGTGAGTTAGGTTTTAGCTATTGTATAGAGGAGTGAGATTGTTTAATTCATTTTTATCTCTTCTAAATTATTATATCATTCAACATAGCTCATAGGAGATGTTTGTTTAGGAAATAATAGGTGATCGTGCTCTTGCTTGTAAGTGAGCTACATTGTTTGCTGCAAATCTTCTATTGTCTCCTGTAGGCTCTACTTGTTATATGCACTACGAATTCCCTACTTTTGTTTATAGGTGAATTATAGTGTGCATTAGAAGTTCTTTATTATTATCCATAAACATAGTGGTTTGTTTGATACTAGCTCCTTGCACTACAGGAAAACCTGTTATTACCGGCGGACGGAATCCGCCGGAACAAATGTAAATTCCGACGGTACCGGTATTTTCCGGCGCATGTACCGGCGCAAATATCTCCGCCGGTTTTGAGTGCGTCGATAAATTTGTTCCGACGCATATTTCGCGCCGGAACCAGTTCCGGCGTTGTTTCCGACGCATTACCGGCGCATTAAACGGTTTGTTTGCCGACGTGAAAAACGTGAAACTTCCGGCGCTTATTGCGCCGGTGATTACCGTCGCAGTATACGATGTTAATTACCGGCGGATTAAGCGTCGGAATTTCGCCAGCAAGATTCTACGCTTATTTGCGACGCAATTGTTGCGCCGGTAATTAACGGCGGGATATTCGCCAGTACTGACGCTCGATACATTCGTTGTATCGTAGTTTCCGGCGCATAATCCGCCGGAAACCTGTAGCATTGACAAAAAAAAAATTGCCATCCCAGCCAACAATCCCATTTCCACACCTGCAAACCTATCAATTCTAACAGATACAAATTTTCCCAAAAGCAAGCAGTTCACAACTTCACAATAATTTAACAGTTTCACAACAGTTTAGTACTAAAAATCAACTGATAACATCATTTTCAAAGTAATACAACCAATAACACAAGTTCATAACACAAGTTCACATAAAAATAAAAGTTCATTTCAACTAAATTACACTACTCTGACTCCGTCGACTCCTCCTCAGGTGAAGCTACGTCTTTTCCACTCAGTTGCTCCCTCATCTTGCGCATTTCATCCAGCAACTGATTGTGTTGCGCCTGTGCTTGCAGCTGAGCTTTAACCTGTGCTTGCACCTGTGCTTCCAGCTGAGCTTGAACCTGTGCTTGCAGCTGAGCTTGCCAATCAACTTGTGATTTCCTTACTTGTTCTAGCTCAGCTTGAAGGGCAACTATTTGTTGAGCTTGTAAGGACTCATGCGAACTGGATGCGAAGCTGGATGCAGTAGAGGAGGTCATCCCCTCGTATGCCTGAGCTTGCGCACCTAAGCCATATACTCTACCATGCTGCATTCCTCCGATGGCCTGCGACCACATGCGATACTCAGAATATTCCATAGAGCCGCCAGAAGAGCCCTCACCTGCTGCGGCACGAGTCTCTCGAATCCGTGTATATTCCTCCTGTGAAAATCGAATATAAGTATATATATAATTAAACTAAAACTTATAAAATATCAAATATTTATAAATATACTTACATGGGCCTTCCTTGCTCTCTCATCAATCCATTGTTGATCCTCCTGTCGCTTATGAGTGCGACTATGCAATTCCACAGGAGTTGGTTCTCTACCAAGTGACGCTTTCTGTTACAATTAAGAGAGTTTTATCAATACTAATTTTTAAAAAACAATTTTAAAAAATAATTAAAATTCATTACCAAACGACGCCTGTGCTCAGTATGTGGAACGGAGCCTCCTGTATGAAGTGCACTACCTAAGCCCCCAACATCAGAAGCTCTGTTCTGTCGATTTTGATCCCTCCTCCTAGTGTACTCTTCGCTGCCCCAAGCTGCATTCAACTCAGCCCATATCTCCTCTCCAATCCACAATGGTCGCTTCCCAACCTTTCTAACATCTGTGAACATGTCGCGCATCCGAGTAGAGCCACGCTTCTCAAAATTCTTTCTAATCCTGTCATTGTGTTGGGGCAGCCAACAAAACTCTTTCTGCAACAGATAGTTCTGAGTGAGTCGTGCACCCTTTCCAGATTGGTTGCTGTGCAGCATGCAATAAATCATAAAAATTCTGTGCCTCCGTATTCGGTAACTCTTCATAAATTCCAGTTGCATCATGAACTAATTCCTCAAGATTTGGACGGATGTTTTCAGCCTCAGCAACATTACTACTTGTAGAAGGACCGCATTGATAATCAAATTGTGGCTCATACTCACCATGACAAGTCCAATACCAATACCGTGGCATGAATCCTCTACGATACAGATCAACAGTTACGTCATCTGGTTCTAGGATCACTAGATTTTTGTGTTTAGAACATGGACATCGAAACTTTCCTTCAGATATAAAGATCGGCAGCTGTTTCGCTTGCTGAATGAAAAAGTTCACCCCATTGATGAATTCATCAGTTAATGTCTTCTGACTTTGAGATAATCGGTTATACATCCAACTTCGTTGATTTCTAATATCCATAACCTATAAATAAGAGTAACAATCTAATGGATTTATATATTTCTAATATCCATAACATAAAATTATGTTACACTTATTAATGAATTGTTCGCTCAAAGTCACAATACCCTCACTAGGTCTACTAACCACTAAAGATATGGAGTAATGTTGATCTCCATAATCCAACTTTACCTTCAACTCCCTCTAGTCTTATCAACAAGAACAATACCATCAACAAAAAGCATGCACCAAGGTACATCCTCTAGCAAATATCTAGTGCTAACAACCATGACTAAAACATAAAAAAATAGACTAATGTTGATCTCCATAATCCAAGTTTACCTTCAACTCTCTCTCTAGTCTTATCAACAAGAAAAATATCATCAACAAAAAGCATGCACCAAGGTACATACTCTAGCTAATGTCTAGTGCTAACAATCATGACTAAAGCAAAAAGATATGGACTAATGTTGATTTCCATAATTCAAGTTTACCTTCAAATCCCTCTATAGTTTTATCAACAAGAACAATACCATCAACAAAAAGCATGCACCAAGGTACATCCTCTAGCAAATATCTAGTGCTAACAACCATGACTAAAACATAAAAAAAATAGACTAATGTTGATCTCCATAATCCAAGTTTACCTTCAACTCTCTCTCTAGTCTTATCAACAAGAACAATATCATCAACAAAAAGCATGCACCAAGGTACATACTCTAGCTAATGTCTAGTGCTAACAATCATGACTAAAGCAAAAAGATATGGACTAATGTTGATTTCCATAATTCAAGTTTACCTTCAAATCCCTCTCTAGTCTTATCAACAAGAACAATATCATCAACAAAAAGCATGCACCAAACTATCCTCTAGCAAATGTCTAGTGATAACAATCATGACTATAACAAAAAGATATGAACTTAAGGCTAATCCTATATGTAATCCAACCGAAATAGCAAAAAAAATTGAAAACAAAAATCAAACCTTCGGTTCTCCTCGGCGGCGCGCGACTAGGCAGTGCGATTCGGAAGGAGGCTCGGCGCGACTAGGCAGGAAATGCGCGCGACCCGAAGTCCGGTGACCGTCGACGGCGAAGTCCGGTGACCGTCGGCGATGTCTAACCACGGCGAGCGACGAACGGCGACGGAGGGCGACGGGCGAAGCAGTCGAAGTGAGAGAATGTAAGGAAACAAATGACGGCCAGACGGGTTCGGGGTCGCGAAATAGGGCTTTTACCGGCGGACGTTCCGCCGGTAATTGCATTAGTGACGTCGGTATAATTTCCGACGTCTCATCCGTCGGTTATATTTCGTTGAGTTTAAATACGCCGGCGCAATTTCCGCCGGTAAAATACGCCGTAATAGTTCCGCCGTAACGTGCGACGGAAATGGTTCAGACGTCCCAATAGCGTCGAACGTTCCGGCCGAAAATGCGTCGGTAAAGTTACGGCGGATTTTGCGCCGGAAAGTTTGACGCAAACTTTACGTTGGACAAAGCCGCCGGAAACTGCGCCGCTTACTACCGTCCATAATTTTCCGCCGGAAAATCCGACGGTATTTGCGTGTTTTCCCGTAGTGTTGTCCACACCCATAGACTTATTATTGTGGCCACTATGAATTCTCTGCTTCTGCTCATAAGTAAATTGTAGTGTTCATTCCACTCCCATGTTGTTGCTCTTCAGCGGGCTATAGTGGGCCTTACACATCTGCTTATTCGTGTAGGAAAGTTATCACATTCACCATGAGCTCTCTGTCCTTGCTCGAAGAGAATTGTTTTGTTCGCCCTGAGTTCCCTGTTTCCGCCTATAGGCGAGGTGTCACATTAACTATAAAGGCATTGTACATGCTCCCAGGTGGTATATGTATTCTTTGCAAGCTAATTGATATTACCTGTAGGCAGGTTATTGTATTCTCTACAATTTTGCTAATACTGCCTGTAGGCACATTGTTTTGCATATTGAAATTCTTGTTCACTATGAGTCCTTTGCTCATGCCCATAGGCGGGCTATATTAATTGCAATCTCTTTATACACTACGTAGGCGAATTGTCATATTCATTACATGCTGATTGTTGTCACCCTTAGGCAGACTTTTGTGCAAATCACAAATCCCTTGCTCATGAGCAAACTATTATTTATATTATGAGTCCCTTGCTAAAGCTCATTGGCAAGCTGCCATATACAT
The DNA here is from genome assembly GCA_016618105.1 of Dendrobium huoshanense. NCBI lineage: Eukaryota > Viridiplantae > Streptophyta > Magnoliopsida > Asparagales > Orchidaceae > Dendrobium > Dendrobium huoshanense. The sequence continues at coordinate 41,882,239 of CM028351.1, forward strand.
TATAGGTTCCCTACTTATTCATTTATATTTAATTTGCATCAAGTTATATCTTTATGTTGCAAATTTTTATTTACTTGCATTTTCATTTCAAAATAATTTATGTTTCGTTTTCCGTAAATTTGTTTAGTCTAAGTTTCATTGCATTTTTCATTATGCAGGTCATTTAAATTTCTAAGTCCAATAATAATTCATGCAAAATTTTGACAGCCTCCTCGTATCTCCCCCATGTAGTGGGAATTTTGGGAGACTGAGCCTGACTATTACATTACAAAAAGCATGTATGGTTGATGTCGGGCGACACCACGACTGATATCTTCAATCCCACCACATTATGAAAAGCGTGTATAGGCCTTTGAGGTACATGCACTTAAGCTTGTAAATTTCTCCGCGGGCATAAAAGCGCGTATGAGTACTTAGGAGTTTCGCTGCTACACTACGAAAAACATGCACAGGGCTTACCCACTTCGCCGCTAACGTCATCTTCGAACTTCCTCCCGCCACGCTATGAAAAGCCCATACAGGGGGTTGCATGTTACGCCATAAATGTCGACAACGGGATTTGAGTTTTTGAGTTTAGCGAGTATTATACCTTTACATGTGCGAGGCGACGAGCCAGAGTCGAGGAAGTCGGCGAGGGCTCAAAACAAAAATCTCTCTCTTCCCCCTTTTTAATCTTTTTTCATTTTTTTTGCTCTCTTTTTTTTGTCAACTATTAATAATATTAATAATAATAATAATTTTTTAAAATGAGGTGGCTGTAGAGAGAATAGGGAGTTGGAGAGGGAAGGAAGAGAGCGAACTCTCTGTTTAGTGAGGGTATAAGTGACTGGGTTCTATGAGAGTGCAGGTGAGGAAGAAACGGGTTGGTTGCTTTGTTTGTATGGCATTTGTAGGAGGGGTTATTGGGAGGTGCTGGTTTGTATTTGTAGAAGTCGTGGCTTAGGTTGCAAGTTAGGAATTGAGGGATGGGTAGAGGATGCTAGAGTTTAGTGTGATGAGGATAGACTGAGATATTACCGCCTTAAGCTGATTGGCTGCATGTAGGAGTCGAATCAGAGAAGAGGAGGCTTCAATTGGGATGTTAGGATCGGTCCGGGGAAGGAGTTCGAGTAGTTGCCTTATGTGTGAGAGGGAAACGAGAAGAGGAGCTAGCTGTGGTAGTCTTACAGCATTGTGGGAAGTTATTTCGGCCTACAGAGTTGGGGTTGAGGCTTGTTGGTGTCGTGTGGTAGTGGAGAAGAGCAGCAGGCTGTGAGATTTCGAATAAGGAGAGGAGTTTGCGGCTTGTATGTGTGCTGAGGGATTCAGTTGGGAAGAGCAGGAGAAGTGGCGAGGTCGGTGGTTTTGCTCGACGAGAGTTGCAGCTGCTTGGGTAGGTGAGGAGTTTAGCTGTGGTTAGTGGAGAGAAGTGTGTTTTGGGAAGCCTATGAACCTAAGAGAGCAAGATAGGGAGGCATTTGGTTTTGCTCGATCATGGAGAAGGGGAGCAGAGAGAACGAATAGAGGGGATGGGATTCAGTTCAGCTAGTAGTAAAAGAGAAAACGAGTGAGTGCGGGAGAAAAATGAGCGTAGATTTAGTTTTACTATTAGATTATTATTATTATTTTTTCTGTCAGGGACGGGTGTCTAGCAGGATTTGGCAGGATTTCTTTAAGGATTAAGAGAGGATATTTTTATAATATATTAAATATTTATAATTATATTTTTAAGTATATATAATTAATACTTTATTATTATTATTATAGGATTAATTTAAAGCAATGTAAACTGATACTAGCTAATTTTTTTTGTGCATCTCAAAATTTTTTTGTCATCTCAAAACTGGTGTCGATTTTGCACTTTCGCTCATGCAAGGGCCTATGCAATATTATAGTAATTCCTAGTTAATTTCAATGTTTCAGACTTAACGGTAAAGTACATTTTGTAAACGAACGACGTTTGTGTAATGTCACTCAACATTTCATCCGTAGCCTATTGACTTCGATCTCCTTCACTCAAATTGACCGTGTGTGATTATTTCATGGGTAATTTTGATATTATGAGTGCAACGGTGAAGTTCGCTTCCTGATTGGATTGTTATTTCATTATTTGGACGGTTTTGTGCATCGTCACCTCATAATTTGTGTCAATTTCGAATTTTCACATTGTATGATGACATGTGCTATATTACAGTCTTTTCTAAGTAAATTCGATGTTTCGGGTTCAACGACGTGGTCCTTTTTGTGAATGGACAACTTTCGGGAATCATCACGCAACGTAGTGTTTGCTGTCCGTTGATTTTGATCACCTTCGATCGATTCGATTATGAAGGTCCCCCTTTATGTGAATTCGATGCGTTGATCACAATGGTACATTCTATTTGGCGATCGGAGGTCGTTCGGGTAATTTTGATGTAACATCGTTCTTGCCAACAGTCATGCTTGTCGTCATTTTCGATTGAGTTGCACACGAATGACTTTTCCTTTGCAAGTTCGGCTGTCTTACATTAGTGTGATCTATTTCACGATCGGGTAAAGTTTTAAGCCATTTTGATGGCGATCAAGGTGTCCTGATGCTCATGATAAACAACATATCTATTTGTTATCTTCCTCGATGCACTTGATTAATTGTGGAATATCTATAGAGGTCAACACCATGTTAAAAGAGAGAAACTTCATGTGTATTATTGATTTAAAGCATATGATATATATATATATATATATATATATATATATATATATATATACAGGTTGGCTAGATGAATCATTTCTCTATTATCATGTCAAGTGTCAAATTCTCATTTAAATCTAGAAAAAAAAGTTCATTTCTAAGTCTTGCTAATGAAGTCTTTTAGGTCTATCTCTTTCTTTCTTAATATAGGCTAGATTTAACATTTCTACTCTACTAATCGGGTCATTAGAAGGCTGACGTTTTATGTGAACAAACCATATATATGGTGGCTCTCTATAATCTTATCTGTCATTAAAGCTACTCGAACCTTTTCATGCATATACTCGTTTTGCATTCTATCTCTAAGTGTAAAGCCACTCATCCACCTAAGCATTCTCATCTGCACAACACTTAGTTATGTGTATCTTAATGGCCAACATTCTGCACCATAAAGAATTGCAGGCCTCACCACCATCTTAAAGAATTTTTTCTTAAGATTGATGTATTTTTCTATCACACAATAGGCTAGATGTGTTTGTCCACTTTAACCATCCAACTTGAATTCCACTAATAATATCCCCATTTATTTCACCATCGCTTTGAACAATAGACTCGAGATATGTAAAACATGAACCCTTTTTTAATGACTTGATTGCCCAATGTCATAATTCTCCCACTACATCTATTATTACTAAAATAATACTTAATGCATTCGATTTTAGATCTACTCTAAAAAAAAATCTTTAGACTATAAGGTTGACCTCTATAATTTAAGTTTTCCTTCAACCTTGTCTTTAGTCTTATCAATCAGAATAATTTTACCCGCAAAAAACATATATCAGGGTACATCCTCTTGCATATGTTTAGTAAAAACATCCATAACTAAAGCAAATAGATATGAGCTTAAAGCTGATCCTTGATGTAATCCAACTAAAATAGAAAATTAATTGGTCAAATCACCTTGTGTTTGAACACAAGTAATAGCTCATGCATATATATTCTTAATGATTTGAATATAAAAATTATTAACTCCTCTTTTAAAACTTTCTAGAGCACCTCTCTTGGAATTTTATCATATGCTTTTACTAAATTAATAAATATCATATATAAATTCTCCTTTCTCTATATATCTCCATCAAACCTCTCAGTAAATGTATAGCTTCCATATTAGACTTACCTGGCATGAATTCAAATTGATTTTGTATTAGTATCACATTGTAATCTATGCTCATATATTCTCTCCTATAGATTTAATGTATGACATGTTAACCTAATTTCAATATTTTGCACACTCTTGTGCATTACCTTTATTCTTAAAAATAGGAACCAACAGATACCTTGTTTACTAATTTGGTAATTTTTTATTCTTTAAAATAATATTAAAAAAGTTCAGTAAGTTAAGAACTTTCTTTCTCTTTTAGGCATTTCGAAAACTCTATTAAAAATCATTAGGTCCCCTATTTATCCACAAATGATTTTTTTAAAGTCTCTCTAACTTTGATTTTACTAATACAATAATAAAAATAAAAATACTTATTTTTATTTAGGGTGTTAAAGTCACTAAATTCAATTGTATTCTCATAATCTTTATTGAAAAACTTATCGAAATATCTAATCTACCTTTGTTTGATATAACCTCTTTTAAGAGAAATACTTTGATCTTCATTTTTGATGTACTTTACTTGGATTAATTCTTACTCCTATCTCTTTAGTTGTCTAATTTATATGCACATCTTTCTTCTTCCTAAGTATCTAATCTATTATATAAATTTCTAAAAGCTAAATTATTTGCACGGGCCCCTTTATAACTTTCCTAATTTTTTGAGTTTTTACATCCAAATTAATTTTTATAACAAAGTATTTTTATTTTTTATTTTTTCTTGTATATTTTGATTCCATGATTACTAACTATATTTACTATTATGAGGTTTTCTTTTTGATAATCTAAGTATATATTTTGTAATATTCTTATCATTAATTTCCAAATAAATAACTCAAATCTTAAAATCTTGAATCTTACTCTCAAAATTATTTTTATTAACATTTTTTAAATGATCGCATTTAGTCCTAGGACAATATATTTTATCTTATTTTTTATATTCCACAATTTCTTCTTAAAATTCATAACTAATAAGCGATATTGGGTATATAAACTTTCACTTTGAATGACTTTACCACTTTTGCAATCTAAACGATCTAAGTTTCTTAAAAGAAAATAATTAAACGGAATTTTGCCATATCAATTCTTATAAATGATGGGATTTTTCTCTATTTTCTTAAATAAGGTATTACAATGACAACAATATCAAGCCTTTATCCCACTTTGGGGTCGGCTAAATGAATATTTTTTCTCCTTTGTGTCATGTTAAGAGTTAAATTCTCATTTAAATCTATGAAAAAAATGTCATTTCTAATATTTTCTAACCAAGTTTTTTTAGTCTCACCTCTACCTTTCTTGACATAGGTTAAATCTAATACATCTACTTTTCTAACCGGATCATCGAAAGGCCGCCGTTTTATGTGACAAAACCATCTGAGGCGTCTCTCTCTAATCTTATCTTCCACTTGAGCTACTCCAACATTTTATCGTATATGCTCATTTCGTATCTTGTCACTTAGAGTAAAGCCACTCATCCACCTCAGTATCTTCATGTCTGCAACACTTAACTTAATATTATGTTCTCTTTTAATGACCAACATTCTGCACCAGTTAGCATTGCAGGTCTAACCACCATCTTATAGAGTTTTCCCTTAAGTTTGAGTGGGGCTTTTCTATCACACAACAAGCCCGATGCATTCCTCCACTTCAACCATCCAACTTGAATTCTACTAATAATATCCCCATCTATTTCACCATCACTCTGAATAATAGAACCAAGATATCGAAAACCTATTCCTTTGTTAATGACTTGATCATCCAAAGTCACAATTCCCCCACTAGATCTATTATTACTAAAACTACACTCCATAGATTCAGTTTACATTTAACTCTAGTTTTATCAACAAGAAGAATATCATCAACAAAAAACATATACTAGGGTACAACCTCTTGCAAATATCTAATGAGAACATTCATGACTAAAGCAAAAAGACACGGGCTTAAGATTGATCCTTGATGTAATCCAACTGAAATAGGAAAATACTTGGTCCAGCCACCTTGTGTTTGAACATAAGTAACAACTCTTGCATAGATATCCTTAATAACTTGAATATAAGCATTATTAACCCCTTTCTTTTCTAGAACTCCCCCTAGCACTTCTCTTTGAACTTTATCATATGTTTTCTCTAAATCAATAAATATTATATGTAGATCATCCTTATTCTCATTATACTTCTCCATCAACCTCTCGATAAATGTATAGCTTCCATAGTAGACCTACCCGGCATGAATCCAAATTGATTTTGAGAAATATTAGTATCATGCTTCGACCAATACTCCATAACTCTCTCTCATAGTTTTAAAGTATGACACATTAACTTAATCATCTATAATTTGCACAATCTTGTGCATCACTTTTATTCTTAAAAATTAGAAACAATACACCCATTCTCTACTCATCTGACATCATTTTAGTTTTCAAAACAATATTAAAAAGTTTAATAAGCAAAAAAATTCCTTCATCTCCTAAGCATTTCTACACCTCTATTGTAATATCTTCAGGTCCAACAGCTTTTTCACACTTTATTTCCTTTAAAGCCAACATCAGTTTTACTAATACGTCGATAAAAAAAATTATTTTCATTTATGGTGCTATGGTCACTAAAGTCAATCACATTCTCATAATCTTTATTAAAAATTTTAGTAAATGATCTCATCCACCTTTGTTGAATATTCTCTTCTAATAAAAATACTTTTTGATCTTCATCCTCAATACACTTCACTTGAACTAAATTTTTACTACTCTTATATCTTTGTTTGGCTAACTTATACATATATCTTTTGACCTGCTTAGTATCTAATACAACAACAACAACATCAAGCCTTTTCCTCACTATGTGGGGTCGGCTACATGAATCCTTTTTCGCCATTGTGTCCTGTTAAAAGTCAAATTTTCATTTTAATCTAATAAAGAAAGATCATTTCTAATTTTTTTTAACCAAGTCTTTTTAGGTCTAACGCTACTTTTCTTAACATAAGTCAAATATAATACCTCAACTTTCCTAATAGGGTGATCGGAAGGCCTCTGTTTAATGTGACCAAACCATCTAAGGCTATTCTCTCTAATCTTATCTTCCACTGGAGCCAATGTTTAAAATTGCGTATTCGGGTATTGAGGCATTTTTCATTCGTGAGGCGAGGCGTAATCCTCAAGGCGTTTTGAGGCGTAAGCCTCAAAATCAAAAGATTGCGTAAACATAAAATAATAATTTTTTTATATACTAATGAGTGAATAATATAAAACATAAAAAAACATAAGATATGAAGTGAAATCAAAATATTCTAATTATAAGACCATGAAATATAGTTCAACTCAAAATTCTATCTATCGCAAATCCTAGTATTCTTTTCATTAATATATAATTCAAATTTCCAAAAATAAATAACAATGACATATCACATAAGAACTCATAAGTCATCAGCACTGTCATCACTAAGGGGTTCTTCATTTGAATCATCATTATGATGAACTGCTCTCTCCCCTTCCTCTCTTATAAAGTCCAATGTTGGGCATTTACTTCAAGATTTATGTAAGTTTTAATATATATAGCGTGAGGCATAAGCCTCATGCCAGTGAGGTGAGGCGGGCCTCAACCAAGTTGAGGCGCAAGCCACAAAAATAACTCAAGGCTTAAGCATCAAGGCGTTTTTTACTGGAATTGCGCAAAGGCGGGCCTCAAGGCTAGCCTCAGATTGCGCAATTTTAAACCATAACTGGAGCTACTCTAACCTTTTCACGTATATGCTCATTTTGTATCCTATCTCTAAGGGTAAAGCCACTCATCCACCTAAGCATCCTCATCTTTGCAACACTTAACTTAGTATTATGCTTCTCTTTTAATGACCAACATTCGACACCATAAAGCATTGCAAGTCTCACCACCATCTTATAGATTTTCCCTTATGTTTGAGGGGGACTTCTGTATTGCACAACAAGCCCGATGCATTCCTCCACTTCAAGCAACCAACTTGAATTTTGTTGATAATATCCCCATCTAGTTCACCATCACTCTGAACAATAAATTCAAGATATCTAAAACATGTACTCTTATTAATGACTTGATTGTCCAAAGTGACAATCCCCTCACTAGGTCTATTGCTACTAAAATTACACTCCATATATTCAATTTTAGATTTACTCAAGCGAAAACCTTTAGACTCTAACGTTGACCTCCATAATTCATGTTTACCTTCAACTCCCTCTCTAGTCTTATCAACAAGAAGAACCTGCTTAGTATCTAATATATTATATAAATCATTAAAAACTAAAACTTTTTGCATAGATAAACCTTTCGAAAAGAAATATTCTCTGCCATTGTGCTTGCTTGTGGCATTGGATGCTACTAGGAAATTAGAAGAAAATGTTGTCCAAGAATGTGCACCCAACCTTTTCATGTTTTCATTATTATTTGGTTTGGTTGTGACTTGTCAGGTTGGATCCAGAATTTTTTGAATCAAACTGAAAATTAAGCTTTCACCAACAAAAGCCATACCAATTGAAAGCTACCCGGCTGAATACTAAATTCAGTTTGTTCTGTTTAGTTTTTTATTTATTCGGTCCTTTTAACAGAACGTAGTGATCAAACCAATGGAGGTAGTAGTTCATGTTTCAGTATGGTCCATTGGTGGGTTCGGCAGTGTTGATGTCAATTGACCTCATATGATCATGTCATACATTAAAACTTCATTTTACTTCTCGGTGTACATCCATCATCAACATTAAATAAATAATGTGGCGATGAAGTTGAAATACTCATTTAATGACAACTAGCGTGAAAGAGAACCTTGAATCTACAAAGTGATATTTTCACGAACTATACTTATTGTATTTTCCTTTTCTTGGTTATAGATGTGCCACTAGGATTGTGGTCCTCAAAGGCATTAAACATTTGAATCAACTCAGGGCAATAGGAAAATCCATTTATTAAAATAGTCTTTTCAAATGAGCTTTTTTTGTTCGACGGAGTTGGCCTTTCAACCTTCAAATCCTTTTTCTTTATTGATTTCAATTGGCGGGGTTCTGCATTTGGGTGTTACGTCGAATCAGAAGGCCAATCAGTTCTTTGTAAATCCTATTGATCTTTCGAAGTTTTTATATTCTTTGTTGGACCGTCTAAATTTAGTAAGACTTGCATATGAAACTTGTATTATTTACGTGCTTTTGAATTGTTTTGCTTGATGCATGAAGCAAGCAGGTTTATCATAGATAATATTTGCTTTTGAGGCCATCTTGCTACCTAACCCTTTTACTTTGGACATAATATCCATAGGGACAAATCTTCCAAAAATACACTTTATTAAATCTAACAGCTCTTATTGGAAAGCCTCTCATTTACGCTTTAGTTTGCTTTTATTCTTGTACAGATTCAATAAAAGAGAAGAGGATTTTCCATCCTTGAAGGAGTACAATGATTATCTGGAAGAAGTGGAAGATATGAGTCAGTATTTTGCTACAAATCTCTCGCACGTGTCCAATTTTGTGTGTTTAATTTTGGCATGTTTAGTAACTTCAAATTTTTTTTTAAGCTTTCAATTTAATAGAAGGAATAGATGTTGATGCAATTGAATCTAATATTGCTAAATATCAAGAAGAGAATGCTGACCAGATTATCATTGCTCGAGCCCGGAAGGTATTCCTTATAGTTTCTCATGATCCTTGCTTATATTTTTTTCTTAATTGAAAATGGTGGCATTTTGTTCTGTTCTTACTAGTCTTGCACCATGATTTTCCATTTCGTTTTTCTCTTATAAGAAATGCTATATATATGTATGTATTGCCGTACTCTTTCATTATGCTCGTATCTCTAGTACAGGCAGAAGAATTAGCAGCTGCACTAAATGCAAGCAAAGGACCTGTACTGACTGAAACTACAGATTTGGTAAGTTAATGAGTTTACTTATACAATTATTCTCTTAGAAAAGTTATTATATATATAAGAAAAAAATCAAAATGGTCTGGAATTATTTGCATGTGGCCATATTAATCCCATAAATTTAATGTATCCAATTTAGTCTATTGACTTCTCAAATATGATCCCAAATAGTGCATCATCAATTCCAGCTGATCCTCCTCCTCAAATTCAATATGAATTTGGCTGATCAAGGATACCAGATCTGGGTGGAAAACCTTCTATAACTTGGTGCAATCCCACTTACCATTACTAAGTAAAAACTGTTGAACGTATACACCATCCAATGAATTACAATCAATAAAGGTTGGCCAACGGTTGATGCATCTATCCAGCAGCCATGTATCATTTAGAACATTAATCTTGTCATCCTTGCCCACTCTCCAACGAACAGCCATTCTCAAACATTTACCACCATCCACCAGAATTTGCCAAGCCGTTGAAGTGATCTTCCTTTGGGTTCCATTCATCACATCATTTCCATATCTAGCTGCCATTGCACGATGGAACAAAGCTTGCGGTTTCTGAATAAAATTCCATGCCAACTTGGATCTAAGAGATCCAACTCTATCAAGTGGAGAATGCACACCCAATCCTCCAAAACATCTTTGTTTACAAATATCACCCCAAGCCACATAATGCATACCATTGGTCCCATCATTTTTATGCCAAAGAAAACTTCTACAAAGTTTCTCCAACTCATGTAAAACCCTCTTGGGTATCATAGAATGAGTGATTAAAAAGTTAGGCATAGATAGCAAAGTGCTATCAATAAGAATCAACTTTCCTCCTAATGAAAGGGACTTTTTACTCCAAGCATTAAGTTTGTCCATCACATTACTCAAAATTTCTTGGAAATCAGCTATTTTAATTCTATTAAGAGACATCTTCACTCCCAAATACTTCATCTCTTTAACAACTTTAAAACCAAGAGCTTTCGCAATTTTTTTCTTCATAGAGTACCTAACTACCTTGCCAAACATCATTTGAGATTTGCTTACATTCACTCTTTGTCCAGTCCACTTACAAAAGTCCTCCACAATAGTCTTCAAATTCTTTGCTGAGTCCACGGATGCATGAGAAAAGATCAACACATCATCAGCGTAGAGGAGATGAGTAATCAAAGGTCCTCTAGGAGAAATTTGTATGCCAAGCTTCTGTCCCCTTTGCACAATAGAGTTAGACAAGAGTTGAGAACATAATATGAAAAGGTATGGTGAAAGTGGGCATCCCTGACGGAACCCACATTGAGCATCAATCCAATTAGAGTTCCTCCCATTGATGATTATAGAGAACCTCACATCTACAACACACTCCATGAGAAGGTTAGAAAAATCAATAGGAAAGTCATACCAATCAAGGATGTGCCGAAGAGATATCCATCCCATACTATCATACGCTTGCTCCATATCAAGTTTGATAGCCATCAACCCCTTCTTATTCTTAGAAATTCTGAATTTGTAAAATATCTCCTGAGCCAAAAGACAATGCTCCGCAATAGATCTTCCATGAATGAATGCCACTTGTTCCTCTGAAATCATCTTGGATATAACCTTCTTCAATCTATTAACTAACATTGTAGCCACAATTTTATAATTAGTTTGGCAAAGGCTAATAGGCCTAAAGTTAGGAGTCATAGGATTCTTAATCTTAGATATCAAAACAATCAAAGTATTCTTCCACTCTCTATGCATATGGCAGGTTTTAAAAAAGCAATTAACGGCCTTCCAAAGGGTCTCCCACACAATACTCCAATAGCTCTTGTAAAAGGAAGAGGTGACTCAATCTAACCCTGGGGACTTGTTGTTGCCCTGCTGAAAAACCGAATTCTGCAGCTCAATAACTGAGAATTCTGCATTGAGCACATCCATATCATCACATGCAATTTTCTTGTTTTCAAAAACTGCAGGCCATCCCAACACTTTACACTCCCTGTACTTCCATTTTTTCTCAAAAACATTGATGAATACCTTCTCAATTTGCTCATCCTCATCAAATACATTTTGAGCTCATCTTTGATTTGAGTTATCCTATTCCCATTCCTTCTAGCCGTGGCATAGCTATGAAATAATTTGGAATTTGTATCACCTTCCTCATGCCACCTAGCCTTTGCCCTTTGGTTCCACCAAGTAGAAAGCCTCTTCAAGGTGACATTAAGTTCATGGACTTTATTTCTAAGAACCAACAAATCATCATCTGACCAATTGACACCCAATGCTTCCTTGTTCTGAAGTTCAAGGATTTCTTTTTTCAATTTCTCCTTTAGCACATTCAAATCTTTACATTTGTTCATATTCCAGAAAAATAAAGCTTTTAAAGTGCGATTAAGCTTCCTTTGTAGGATCATAAACTCATCTCCAAAATCCTTCTTGCTCCAAGAGTGAAAAACAATACTCTTGGCTGCAGGGTAAGACCTCCATGTATCCTCAAATCTGATAGCCTTAGACTTGAGCCGCACCTTTTCATCCATCTTAACGACAATTGGACAATGATCAGAAGCCAATCTCGCAAGATGTCTAGTAACCACTAAAGGAATTTTCTGAATAGCAACAGAATTGACCATACACCTGTCCAGCCTCTCCCATATCCGAGAAGCACCCTCCTTGTTGTTACACCAAGTAAACCGTGGCCCCACATAGCCAACATCATGAAAATCAGCATTCATCATGAAGCCTTTCATCTCCCTAGGTCCTTTAGAGAACAAGAACCTCTTTCCACCTCTCTTCTCCTCCTTATTAGTAATACAATTGAAGTCTCCTCCTATAATAGAAGGAATATCATTCTCCAAGCTCTTCTCTAAATGATTCCAAAGATCACTCCTCTCCTTGCAGCACCTACTACCATAAACAGTAGCAATTCTCCACGTTCCCAAAGGTGGGAACTAAAAGATTACCAATGACTAACATCAAAGGTAACCATCTTGCTATTCCAAAGCACCAGAATACCACCAGATGTACCAACAGCAGGGTAGTGAAAAAACTCCCACTCACTCCCTATAAGACAATCAACCTCCTTTCTATCAATGCTAGACAACTTTGTCTCCATAAGCCCAACAAAGAACACATCATGATCCCTAACAATTTCTTTCAAATACAAGGAAGTCTCCTTCTTCCTGGCTTCCCTGCAATTCCAAAATAAAATAGAAGACATTTAAACAGGTAATGAAGATCTCTTCCCACTGTTGTGGTTCAATCTTCCAACCTTTTTCTTCTTTTTATGATCAGGCTCAACCGGTCCCAATGATCTCAGTTCTTTAGCTAGTTTTACCTTGGCCATACCACTTTGAGAACCCAAGTCAGTATGGTTACCATCAAATTCAGGTATATCCAAACTTCTATCCAAGGCTTTATCAGTTTCATCATGCTGCTCTATATCTTCCTCAACATCTTTATCAACTAGTATAGCAAACCGATTGGTTGAAAGAGTTTCACACATCTCTGCACCAATTTTCTCCACATTAACAGAGCTTTTTCCTGGAACCACATCTGCTTCTTTAACTGCTTTAGTATCCTTAGTTCTTTTCTTAACTGTCTCCACCTGACGGCTGTTGATGTCTCTGTTCTCAGAATTATTTCCCTTAACCTTCACACCTCTTCCAGCCACAATATCCCTTCTGAATCTTCTATTTTTGAACTGGACATGGATTTAAGGACCATATTCAGCATTGATTACAGAAGGATTACTCTCAACGACATACTTCATCCCTTCCCCTGTTACTGTGTCCATCTTTTTCCTTGTTTGATCCTGAATACCAATAGTTACATTATCTGGACATATCTTAGAATCATGACCCACTTTACCACACTGATAGCAAAGAAGATCAATTTTCTCATACTCCACCCTTTGGAAAAACCTCACAGCTAAACCTTCAACCCAAACTCCATTTGGCAGCTTCTTCTCCAAGTCAATCCTGACACAAACACGGGCGAATTCACGTTTGCTCCAACGGAAGGTATTGCCATCTAGGTACATTGGCGAACCAAGACATGAAGCTATTCTTGCTATACTATCTTCATCCCAGCAGTACAGAGGTAAGCACGATAGTCTAATCCAAATGGGAGCAGAGATTCCCTTAAAGGAATTTGGATCAAACATAGGAGTCCACTTATCCATTCCAACAATGAACCCATTCACATACCACGGACCTCCATTCAGTATTTCATCTACCACCTCACTCGTCATGAATGAACACAAAATCCAGTTCATTCCAATCGACGTCAAATGAAATCCTCCGTATTTGCTCCACTGCCTTCTCAATTCTAAACTGCAAACCGAGAACGGCACGTTATTTCCCAAAACTTTAATCACAATAGAATTCTTCAAAATTCTTGAGTTCTCTGCCTCCTTCTCCGCATTCAACCTGACCGCAACACCATCTTCAGAAAAATCAACCTGGTCTCTATTGATCGAAATTTTGATAGGCTTCATTTTCAACCAAGCATCAACAACTTCCCCAACACCCTTCTGTTCAGAACTATCACTCTTCTTGTTCGTCAGGCTTACATAATCAATCTAATCATTCACCTGGATCATTGAATGATCCACCAATTCAAAATTCTTCTGACCCTCAGCCAAATTCAAATCATTATCAATAATACGTCCTCCGATCGTATCAAGAACACCAGAAAAATTCTTCACCCTCAGACTAACATTATCCGAAGTCGAATAATCAAGATTACCCAAACCTGAATTACGCTGGACATCTCCAATCTTCTGAACCACCAAATCATCAACTATAACATTCTTCCCCTTGCCTTCAACAGGATCCTGACGGCTCACAGGTTTAACTCATTTAATCACAATACCATACGATCCTCTACCATTGGCCCGTAGAGGGCCAGATGGTCGTGGATGGAGCAGTCATACCCATCGATTAGACACCGCCGACGATCAACCGCGGAAAACTCGCGAAAATCAAATTCGAAACAACGAAGAACTTTCTCTCTCTAGAATTCGAACCAGACGTTCTCTCTCTTCTGTTATCAAGGTGAAGTTGTCACCTGCTTGCCACTACTTGGGTTGTGAGCTTAGTATTACCCAACATACCTATCCAAGGAAAAATTAGGTCTCACGACACTTCCTTGTAAATCCTTGTAAACTTTTCAAGTGAATCCATAGATTTGGTGAAGAGAATTGTAATAACCTGATATTTACGCAATTGGAGATTAGCTAATTCTGAGTGAATGAAATGATTGTGAAACATAATTGATAAAATCATACCCATAATGAGTTTGTTCCTTCTAAACTCTTATTCATTTACTTTTACACTTTTCTGTCGTGCTTGTTCTCTACTTTTGCTGAGAGAGAGAATTGCTAAATATATGCAATATATTCATACAATTTCCATTGAAATACTCTATTGCCAGTTTGATTAGGGCTTATGGATAGGGTTGTATTTTTCCACTTCACTTTGTATGCCACTTTTGATGTAGGGTTCGAATCTTGTACCCCAAGGCATGGACGACCTCTGTCACTAGGCTTTGTAGAAATCATGGTGGTACTGTTGGCAGACTTGTGAATGATCTAGGAATCTTCTAAAGTATATAAGGATAACTCCTGTTAAGGTTCTGCTTTCCGTTTTCCACTTATAGATGATAAATTCTTTTACTTGAAATCCACTAGTTGGCATACTTTATCCTTTTTTTTTTTTTTTTTATTACTTTCGTTGACATTATGTGATTTTAGGAGACTTATCTAGAATTAAAAATTAACCTCTTTAATACAACAACAACAACAACAACAACAAGCCTTTATCCCACTACATGGGGTCGGCTACATGAACCCTTTTTTTTTCATTGTGTCCTATTAAGAGTCAACTTTCTTATCTAAATCTAATAAAGAAAGGTCATTTCTAATATTTTATAATCAAGTCTTTTTAGGTCTACCTCTACCTTTCTTAACATAATTTAAATCTAATACATCTACTTTCCTAATCGGTTCATTGGAAGGCCACCATTTTATGTGACCAAATCATTTAAGGAGACCGTCTCTAATTTTGTCTTCCACTGGAGCTGCTCCAACCTTTTCACGCATATGCTTATTTCATATCCTATCTCTAAGAGTAACGCCACTCATTCACTTGAGCATCCCCATCACTGCAACACTTAACTTAATATTATGCTTCTCTTTTAACGGCCAATAATTTGCACCATAAAGCATTGCAGGTCTCACTACCATCTTATAAAATTTTTCCTTAAGTTTGAGAGGTACTTATCTTTCATACAACAAACCCGATGCATTCCTCCACTTCAATGATCCAACTTGAATTCTACAAATATTATCCTCATCTATTTCACAATCAATCTGAACAATAGACCCAATATATCTAAAACATATAATCTTATTAATGACTTGATCGCCCAAAGTTACAAACCCCGTACTAGATCTATTATTACTAAAATAACACTCCATATATTTAGTTTTAGATGTACTCAAATGAAAGCCTTTAGACTCTAATGTTGACCTCCATAATTTAAGTTTACCTTCAACTCCCTCTCTAGTCTTATCAATAAGATGAATATCATCAGTAGAAAGCATACACTAGGGTACAACCTCTTGCAAATGTCTAGTGAGAACATCCATGACTAAAACAAAAATATATCGGCTTAAGGTTGATCCTTGATGTAATCCAACTGAAATAGGAAAATACCTGAAAATAAACCTCTTTAATAATAATAAAAAAATTAATTCTTTGGGTCTTGGTAGTTCTGTAGTTGGATGCCTATGACTAGTCATTTCCTCATATCTTTCGGCCTCATTTATCTATCTTATATTTTTAACTAAAGCATGCCAAAGCATAAACTGAGACGTATCTTAGATTGATTTGATTAGTTTGTTGCAACTAAATTGTGAAGTTTTGATCTTCAAAATACATCTCAGGGTGCTGGATTGGGCTCACAAACCACAGGTACTGGCTTGCAAGGGCACTATGCCCCCACCACTCTACCTGGTTCCGGGCTCTTGCAACCTCGTCCTACAGGCATGGTACCACAGCCTTTACCGATTGGGGGTCCAAGTATTCACCCTCATGGCTATGCAGTTGAGGATGAGGAAGGGATGAAGTTGAGGGCAGAGAGAGCTGCAAAAGCTGGTGGATGGACTGCGGACTTGAGCAGAAAAAGAGCACTTGAAGAAGCATTCAATAGTATTTGGATTTGATAAACTTCTTTCAAGAAGAAAGTAAATGTAGACCTCCACCATATCTCTTAGGAGAGAGTTTGAATGTGCACTTTTTTCTTGATTCATAGATAACGATAAATGTATTTTTTTGAGTCCGTTATTTTCTCCTGAGAGGCGGTAAAGGATGAGCATAATACAATGCACGTTTAATTTGAGGATGTCTACTGCAAATTTATGAATTTGACCCGCGTAGTATATACCTGGAAAGCTAAAAATGAGATGGACTTAGGTTTCATTTGAGGTGATTTTTTTACTGCTTTCTAAAACGGAGTTTTAGTATAAATTTTTTTATTTTTGTATTAAAACTCCATTTTATAAAACAATAAAAAAACCGTTTCAAACGAAGCCTTATTGTGAGCTTGCTATATTCTATTCATTTTTAGCCGCGTTGCTTTTATTTTAAAATATTTATTCTTTAAATTAATTAAACTTTTGGTGCTTAAATGTGCCTAATTCCTAAGTTACAATATTTGCTATCTTTGAATTCATTGTATCCATATGATTGAGCAGTGTTGAATTTGATTTTAATGCTTGAATTATGAATTATTTTGACATCAAGAAATAGTTTAGAGAGAGCTAGAGGAATTTTTATTTACCGTCATTTTTCTTTCTTTCCCTTTAAATAGAAAGGGGATTGGAGCTTATGGCTTTTGACATTTACTCTCATGCTTGCTACTTTTAACAAATGGCTAGGGTTCGATAATTAGAAGTTCCTTAATATATTATTATAGGGGATACTCATGGAGGTTTTGAAAGATTTAGGACAAATAGTCTTACTAGTTTGGAGATGCTTCCACTCTTTTTTTCACCTTTGTTTTGGTAGCTACACCGTCCCGTTGTGCTCAGGTTTTTAGAATATATAAAGAAGCTTGCTTGCTTGATCGTTTCATGGTGTTAGGACTAATGGGCTGATAAGTCGAGTGTTTTTACAGTAGGGACTTTTGTGGTATAGAAAGGAGATTGCTAATACCTGAAAATTTAGCATTCAGTGAACACTCGATGCATATGGCAAATCTATATTATACTTTGGCTAGTCGAAGATTTATCGGCCATTAACATAAGCCATTCTTTATAAAGTAGGCATACTTGCTTTCAACCCTTGAGATAGAGAAAGTTGGGCTTTTTATGACTTTGGTTTTTTTTTTTTTTTTTTTTTTTGCAGTTTGGCTAGTTTTAAAAGTTATCTGGATCTAGATAAGTTAAAAATTCATAATGAACTAATTATTAAAAATTAGGATATGTGTCTTAAATCAAACATATTATGCATTCTATTTTAGGTGAGAGAAAGGAAAGAAGGCAAATTGAGTAGCTGTAGTTCCATGTTCTAATATGTTAGAGTATGTATAGATTTTTAGTCTTGAATATTTATTTATTGGCTCTATTTTGCTATGTAGTTGTTGTATGTACATTTTAGTGATGAATGAAAAGAATAGAAATTTATGTAAGAGTTATTCTACTTAATATAAGTTAATTAGAATCTCCATAGTTTATTTAATAATAGGAAATATGAATTTTTTTTTTCAAAACTTTAATCTTGGGGTTGGCCTATCATCATTCAACATGATATGATCTATCTTTCTTGTGGGTCATATTAGATTGACTTATGACAACTCCTTTTTAGTATCAAAGCTATATGAAATGATCAATGGTTGAGTGAGATAGTTATAAGTATTGGGGGTTTATTTATGCTTGTTTTTATGTGCTAATTTGTTCAGTCATGTGCTACCTGATTGATTGACTGATGGATCTACGCATTTTACCTTGACTACTTTGATGCTGCGGTACTGTCAAATAGAGCTTAGGCGTTGCCATGTCTATATTTAGCTATGGCGGCGGTGTCAATGATGGTGCGGCGGCAATATTGTGTTTAACATTGGGGGGTTGTATATACTAAAATTTTTTGCCCATTTCTTTGATTTTCCTGCACAAACAACACTAAAATAATATGTTTTTACTAACAAATTAACACAATATAATATTATTTATGCTTATCAAATTCTTCCCAGTTTAGACTCTTTTTTATCCTCAAACAAATAGAAGTTTATAATTCTAATTAAGTGATTAATCAAAATAAAAAGTGACCATATAAAATTACTAAAATATATAATAATAAATCATCATCTATAATTAGTAAAAATGAATCAAAGCGTACTTTTAGTTTAGAAAAATACAATTAGTAAAACTTAATCATTAAATCTTATTTTTGCCTAATTTGAAGTTATAGGTTATAAATTTAAGCATTAAAATTTAAAAGTTGAAATGAATAATGTAGTTTTGATAATTGGATATAGTTGTAATTAAAACTGTACTTTCATTAGTTCACCATCCCTTGCATTAACTCTTTTTCATCTTATCCTTTATGGTTATGTATAAAATTCTATTTCAAATCTTAAACTTTCACTGGTACCAATTTTCTTAGCCCTAGTTGTGGTCAAGGTTATCCCCTAGTTCAATTTTTTTCCCATAAAATTGATACAGTAATGGTTTATGTCAGGACATTGACATGAATGATATTTTGAGATTGGAGCAATAGTTGCCCCCGGTTACAAACAACGTTCCCACAGGCGGTGCTGAATTATTATGTCCTATAATTTTCACGACAATAGAGATATATATAGTTTAACGTCTTAGCATCGTACGAAGTTCCAGCACACAATCATATAAAATAGACTGTGCAACATTTATAAAATACACTAAAAAAATTTCATGGAAAACTCTGAATAAGGAAAAAACCATAGGACCTGACCCAGTTTGAATGAATTCATTAGTATTTTTAGTTGATTATAAATGAGTCCCTTCATTGGGGGTAAGGTCTTGGATTGATTTAACAAATATATATCATATAGATTGCATTACATGGTATAAATTGGAAGAATTAGTATTGATATGTTAGTTTGGTCTAGGGGACCATAGTCGGTGGGCAAAGGAGGTTAGAAAGATTGTATTCGGGTGATGGCGGTCAAAAGGACCATAGTCGGTTGGTGATGGAGGTCGGAAGGACGGTTATCTAGTGACGAATATCAAAAGGACCGTAGTCGATGAGCAATGAAAGTTGGAAAGATCATAGTCTAGTGATAGAGGTCGGAAGGAAATTGTTTGGCAGGCGATAGTGGTTTGAAAGATCATTATCTGACGATAGAGGTCAAAAGGAACATTCTTCGGTGGAAGTTGGGTGGAAGTCCGACGTTAGTTATCGACCAAGTGGAAGTCCGATGTTAGTCGACGATCGAGTGTAAGCCCACTGTCAGTCGGTGGCCGGGCAGAATTCTAGCGTTAGTTGGTGGCCGGGCAGAAATCCAGCATCAATTGGTGGCCGGGCAAAAATCCAGAGTCATTTGGTGGCCGGGCAGAAATTTGGCGTCAATCATGGAGGACTCAGGTGGCAAGAGAACTCTCTTCCTTATCTTTCCTTCTCTTAAATCTCTTCTTGATTTCTTGCTTTGGTTATAAACCCAAAAAATGCCGTTTTAGACCTCGCACGCTTTTCGATGCGTCACGACGAGTTTTAAGTGAAAAATTCAAAGTTGTCGGATTTCGACGAAAATAATTTTGTAAAATTCTATGCAAAATTCTAAAAAATTTGATATATAAAACTTATATTTAATTTTGCTCAATTTAGAAATTAAAATTCATAGAATTCTCTTAATACCCATAATACCCATAGAGATTATTAAAGCTTGGAATGTTTAAGTGAGAGCATTTTTGTCCTTTGGCCATCTAAGGGAATTAAAGGGGATCGAATTCATTCGGTCCCCCATTTCTTTTGTTTGGCCGAAACCTAGACGACCGGACCGAAAGGAAGAAGGGGCGGACGCATGGGAGGCGACAGGAGGAGGCTCTGGAGGAAGATTCTTGTGGCCGTTCGTGGAGGAACTTGCAGAGAAGACTAAGGGAAGGCTAAGGTGAGTTCTTATGAACAATTTCTAATGTTTTACTTAGGATTTTCTCAAGAAAAGATTTGTTGGGTTTAAGAAAAACATTGAATCTCTTTAAGAAATTAAATGGGGGATTGTTAGGGAATAATTAGGAGATAATTTTATGCATGGAATGAAAATTTTCACCAAAAATGTTGATTTTTTTTGGAAATCTTTTAACAAAGTTTATTCATAAAGGTTGTAGGAATATTCTAATGGTGAGATTTTGAGTTTTTTCTCAAAATATTATTTTTTCTAATTTCTAATTAATATAAATCCAAAAATTAGTTTTCCATAATTATTATTTTGATAAATGGGAAGTTTTAGCATGCAAAAATAAACATATTAATGAAAATGTGTTTTCCAAATTTAGGGTTTTAAGTTAAAACTAAAAATAGAAATTTAATTTAAATTATTTTGGTTAGGATATAGAATTTTGGCAAGTGTAATAACAAAAAATATAATTTTGATAAATGATTAAGCAAAATTAAATTCATATGTTTATAATTATGAATATGAGAGAGAGAGAGAGAGAGAGAGAGAGAGAGAGAGAGAGAGAGAGAGAGAGAGAGAGAGAGAGAGAGAGAGAGAGAGAGAGAGAGAGAGAGAGAGAGAGAGAGAGAGAGAGAGAGAGAGAGAGAGAGAGAGAGAGAGAGAGAGAGAGAGAGAGAGAGAGAGAACTAGAGTAGTTTAAAAAGAGAAGGAGAATTTTGTTTTAAATTATTTTATAGATTTTTAAATGAGAAATTAATTCTTATAGGTGATATTTGTGGTGACCTCAAAGGAAGGAGAACTAGTGTGAAAATCGAATTCCTCGAATATGTAAGTATGCATGATTCCTTAATTACAATAATGTCTTTTATTTCTCACTGTTGACGAATATTTTCGCATCGACTCGACCCCGATCGAGCCGACTAGCCTCGATCGCGCTCGATCAACTCAATCGATCATCATCGAGGCAAAAGTGATCCAAATTGAGCCTCAGTTTAATTAAATTAAATCAAATTTAATTTAATTTAAATTAAATCAAACCAATCGAACCCCGTCGAGCTCAATTCGACGCGATTCGGCGTTGATTCAAGCTTAATTTCACAAAATTAGCTTGATCGGACCCAATCGGACCCAAACCGACCCAAATCGGTTCGGGTCGAGTCCAATCCGGACTCAATTTCAGCCCTAACTTGTCAATTTGGGCTTAATTTGATTCTCAAATCAGAAATTGAGATCAATGGCTCAAATTTCATCTTGAAATCTGCCCTAAAACCTCTCGTTTCACGCATAAGAGGGGGAATCGTTTCATTTGGGCGGCGCTGCTCGTTCTCTCCAAGAACGCGAAAAGAAGAGGAGAACCATTCGGCTCTCCCGTGCTTGGCTTCCATCCCAGTCAGAGCGGTTGGGGGAGAGGGAGCCGAAGGCTCCCATTTTTTGCTGCCGTCCGTCCATTCGGCTTTCCCGTGCGGTTCGCCCGTCTCGGGCGAGTGCGGAAGAGAGAAAGGGGGGATTCCGCCCCCTTTGCTTGCTGTCTCCTGGAGGAAGAGATGAAGGAGTGGCCCTAGCAGACGTCAAGCCTTCAAGTTCAGTAGTTTCCTCTCCTTATCTCAAAATCTGGAACAAGAACTGCTGTAGTTCTTTTATGCTGCCTCTAGGAAGAAGGTATGAAGCTTCCCCTCCCTTCCAAGTCAACTCCGGCGACCTCTTGACGACGAAATTAGCTCTGGGAGACTGTCGAACAACAAAATCTACTGTTTGGAACATGTAGACAGCAGCCAAGCAGCCTCTGGAAGCCTTCTAACAGTGCAAACTGCTGTCCGGAGCAGTTTGGACAGCAAATCCACCCTTGGGAACAGCTTGGACAGCAGCGACGCCATCCGGAAATGCTTGGACAGTAGTCTTCTCCCTTGGAAAAGTTTTAGAAATCAGTTTGGACCTTTCAAAGGAGCTTGGACAGCGTTTGGAGCTTGGATTGGAGCACTAGGACAACCCGGGTGAGGTAAAACACTAAAACTTAGTGAAACCTAGGGTCCCCCAAGGCCAATTGTTATGTGGTTGACGCCCCCGAACCTTAGGTCCTTAGACACTTCAATTTTTGCTCTCCCAAAATCCCTTTGTTGGCTGTCCACTTCGCAAAAATAGTTGAAATCTGGTGATTTCCATTTGTTGGCTCTCATGTGAGTGCCCGGAGAGGATTTCGATGCGTGTAGAGGTGCTGGATTGTTATCCAACACCTCTCAAATGTATGTATATGCATCATATTGTGACTAATACCTTCGCCTACGATCAAACCTTAGGCTAAGTATTGTCATTCAACCATACCTTGAATGACAATGTGTAGGGACTCGCATCTTGTAGCATGCATGTCATTTTTAGCAAATTGTAAGTTATGACAAAGTTAGCTTAGATATTTGGGAATTGCATCGCTAACATTTGTGAATTTGTTCAAATTTGTTGAATGTCAAGAAAGTGAATTCAATTGATTTTAGAAGCTTGCAAACAAATATTGGGGTCTTTCATGAACCTTCAAGTTCATGCTTTAAATCCCATGACAAAAGAAATTATTTGAATTCTCTTTTGATACATCTTCGAATTGGGCAACTTGCAATATCTCCAAGACAAATGTTTGCATACTTGACTAAATTAGTTTGCATGATTTGGATTGCAATCCTTAGCTTTTGAAAGTTTGGAAGATAATTAAATAGGCTTATTTAATTCAAAGTATATTGGGCTTTAAATTTTAACAACCTAATTTTGATTTAAGTTGATATTTTTATTAGGAGATTGGGGCTTACATCCCAACAACACTTATTGGAGGAATTGCCCGAAGGATGAGGGCTTATAGGGTGATTTGGAATCAACCCATGCCTTGGATCCTAAGACTAAGGTGAGGACTACCGACAGGTATTGGCTCAAACCTAGATCTAACGAGTGCAAAGAGGGACTTACAAGCTACACCTCACAAGAGGCATAACCCGCCCGACCTCTGGATTTATTGTCCCACCTGGAAGGGACTACCAGCTAAACTCCCCTTAATCGCTTTTAAAACTATGTTATTCGGTCTCAATGCAAATGTAGAGTGGTAGGGTTGTTTTATTTAGAAGGTAGGACTTATAGCTTGGCTTTGAGGCCAAGATGCCTAATTATGTAGGTATGCATATGCTGACTCATAAAGAAAAAGACTTTTGTTATCTAATCCTTAAGTGAGGGCTTTTTATATGCAACACAGTTGGCCATGCATGATTGTTTTAAATTTGGAAGACTTAGCTCCTTGAAGGGAGCCATGCAAGACTTTCGTACTTATTAGAAAATCATGGAGCCTAAATCAATTTTTAGATTGATTACATTTTAATGGTTAGAAATCTTATTTTTGTCCTAAGAGCCAACCGCATCACAAGTCCAAGCCACTCCCCCAGCAAAAGCAATGTAAAAAACCTAGGAAAGAATATGCTTTTCTATTGCGCAATCAGGTAAACAATCAAACATGGTTTTATTTATGTCAAATGCAAGAAAATATAAATAGAGTCCACATTATTATAACCATATTTGGCAGATGAGTTGCCTGCCATTATACAACCCAGTCAAATTTACACTTTACTTGTGGGGTTCTTTAGGCTCTTGACTTTTGAATGGACATTAGGTTTCACCTTTACAGGTACATCCTTCTAGTCCACTTCATTCTTTTGCTCCAAACCCCCACAAGTTTGATTACACATCCTAGTTCTATCAAATACATATTTGAAAAGAAAAAGACTCAAACCTGCAAAATAAAATCAGAAACAGTTTATATATAATAAAGCATTACATCTAAAATTTGCCTAGCACTTAGAGTGCTAAACATCTTCTTCTATCCTATTGGCTACATCTTTGGGGGGGGGGGGGTTTAAGCAACACCTGTCATGCAAGCAGTTTATTATTTATGAGCGCCCCCCATTTTAGATACGGCCACCTGCAAGAAGAACAAGAATATTTCTACACTATTCACTTAAGGGCAAGTGCCCACAACGCAGGCAATCCAAGGGCAATCACACCACAACATCAAACACATGCGCAAAAAAAGAAAAATCCTAATCCTAGTATGCCTAAGGGGTTGTGCACCTAAGTGTGTGATGCTTGTGTGGTATGATTTTATTTTGGAAGGAAGATGTTTAATCTTTATCCAAGGGTGATTTCACTTTAAGTTGTTTGTGACTTAAAAATTTTATTTGATTTTTAAATGTTTCATATTTAGGAGGGTTATGAAGAACCCATAAAGTAACCACATGCTTGCTTTTGAGCAAGCTTGTTACTTATGAATCCTAAGATACAATGGTGTAGGCATCCCACCTTTTGGGGGAGATGATTGATCATTGTATCAAAAGGGAACCTAAGTAATTTTTAACTGTTTTTGGAGTTCTCTTAGTGTTTGGATAAGATAGAGTGTCTATCTAATAGGGTAAGATAGACATGCCTAAGGGGTTTTACTTAGGACTTGATGAAATTCATTCAATAAAGTAGGATGAACTTCAATAGATTGGATAATTCCTAAGGGCATCTAGATATTTAGCATTTTAAATGTCATAGGAAAGATCACTCAATTTGGGTTGAGTGGAAGAGGTTACTTAGATTTTGGGTCTAAGAAAGGTGTCCAACATGTAACTTTTGGGCTACATGTTGGAGAAATCCCCTTAGCTTTTGGAGCTAAGAGGAGAAAGATAGAGATCCAACATTTAGTTTTTAGGCTAAATGTAGAAGAACTCTCTCTAACTTTTGGAGTTAAAGAGAGAAGAGATCTTCTACAACTTTGGAGTTGGAGGAGAAAGGACCTATAGCTTTTGGGCTAAGGTATGACATTTTCTAAGGCTTTTGGAACCTATAAAAGTGAATGAAGATTAGTAGCTTTGAGGCTACAAATCAAAAAGATGCCTCCTTGATTTGTTGTATTCAAGAAGTTGGGTTTCATTTGCTTAATTTTGATTAAGCAAATAAAGATCAATCACTTATTGAATTTTGTTCAATAAGTGAGAAAGATTTGTAACTTTGGGGTTACAAATCAAGAGGAATTGTCACTGAACTTTTATGTTCAATGACGGGCATTTAGTTTGCTAAGTTCAGATTAAACAAACATAAGGGAATGATGTGTAGTTTTGGCCTACACATCGAGGATTCTTTGGATTCTTGAATGTCCAAAGAGAGGAACTTATTCATCCAGTTTGGGTTAGGAGAATTAAGGAAAGCTAGGATTTTGATTCCTTCGCTTGACATGAGATTATTTGTTGAATTTGATTCAAAAAATAAAAGATTTTTTGGATTGAACTATTTGTTGATTTTGATTCAACAAATAAATGACTTTTATGTGTCTAATTCACTCAACATGGGTTGAATGGATGAGATTTTCATACAACCTTTTGAGTTGTAGAAAGGAAGGAACTTCTCTACAATTTTGACTTGTAGGAAAGAATGGAGAAATGCAAATTTTAGAGATTGCAAATAAATGAAAGTTCTTTGAACATTTGTTGTCCAAAGAAGGAAATGCACTCTCCTAGCTTGGGCTTAGGAGAATGAGGGATTTCCTACAACTTTTGGGTTGTAAGAATGAGGGAAGGAACATGCAACTTAGAGGTTGCAAATCCATGAATATTCTTTGAACATTTGGTGTTCAAAGAGGCGAATTCATTTGCCTAATTTGGAGCTAGGCAAATGGGTATTTAAAGGTTTCCTACAATTTAGGCTTGTAGGGAAAGGGGTGGTCCAAGGTGCAATCTATGAATTGCAAATTGGAGGAGTTTCTTTGAACGTTTGGTGTCCAAAGAAGAGGGATTCACTCACCTAACATGGGTTAGGAGAATGAGGGGGATTAGATATTTTCCTACAATTTTGAGTCGTAGGAGAAAGGGGATTAGGATTTGAATCCTAATACCGAGAAATCATTCATTGGTTTGGTGTTCCAATGAATAAAGGGTTTGATAGATTTCCTATAACTTAGGGGTTGAAGGAAGAAAATGTAACTTAGAGAGTTACAAAAATTCATAGAAAGCCTTTGAATATTTGGTATTCAAAGAGATAGGATCATTCACTTAGTTGAAGTCAAGTGAATGGAGTTAGATACTCATTTGTTGATTTTGAGACTCAACAAATAAAGGTTTGGGCTTAGGATTTGGTCCAAAAGCCTTGGAGATTCATGTGATAGAACATTTGGAGCCTTAGAGGGGCTCCAAAATACTTCTCATGGAGGGAAAAGAGTGCTTGGAAGCAAGCTCTTTATACTTGTTGAAACTCATGAAACATAGAGCTTAGAACTTTAAGGAAGTTCTAAGCATCAAACTTGGAAGGAGATGTGCATGAAAAAGAGAATTCCCCATTTCTCCATGAGTGTTTTGGACTCAATTGGAGGAAGGAAGATAGATTTCCTAAGGTCTTAGGAGAGGTTTCTAAACCACTTTTGGGCATGATTTAGAAATTTGGATGGGAGAGATTTATCACAACGATTTCTAGGAGATTTAAGATCAAATTTGGTAACAATCTAAGAAAGAACCGAGAATGCGTGCATGTATAGATGATTCTCTATATCCGGGAATTTTAGCAATCTCACCTTAAACATTCAATTTTGGAAATAATAAAATAGGGTTAAATAATTCCAAAACATGAGAGGTCATGGGCCTTTGAGGGTCCATAATATATCTCAAGTTCATCTCAGAATCAAGTGCCCCTACTCCACCTCCTTTGGCTTTCATTCCCAAAATCTAAATCTAAGTTGATCCATTCCTCCTTGAAATTCCTAAAGGACAAACCTTTAAGCAAGACTTTCATGGATTTTAAAATAAAAATCAAACTTTAGCCAATGTCTAAAATGACTTCCAAAACAAGAAAACCACTAGTTTAATCAAAAGTTTTCCCAAATCAAACTTGGGATGTAATTAACCATAGGGGTTTGCCCCTATGGGATGTCTGTACCCTAGAAATAAATAAACCCCACTCAACCAAATATTGAGTGGGAGAATCTCTGTTAAAATTGTAAATTTTATGATTGAGTCCATAAGGAAATGATATTTTTACCCTTCAGGGTGATATATCATGTTCTTATGCCGTGCCCGATTATAAAATATGCAATCCGTTTGAGGATACAAAATTCTCCAACAGATTTTTTGGCAACTCCACTGGGGAGGATGTCTCTTTTCATCTAAACTAGTGATTTTCAATTAGTCATTTCAAATACTGGCTAAATGGCATTTGCAAGATCAGTTTTGTATTGTATGCCAATTGTGTGGTGTCAATACAAGATCCCTTAGCAAAATTGGGTTGAGTGATGTCAATACAAACAAATGCAAATCAAGATGAACTTTCCAAATCACTCTAAAAAATGAGAAGGATGAACTTTGGTTTTCCAAATCAATCATTTAAAAAATTTTTTTGTCTCAAATATCCAATCTCAAAATCTCCCCTATACCATAATTGTTGTGGTTGTATATTCTACAACCAAACAATGCCAAATGGTGTGGGATCCCAATTTAAAACAAATTCATCCATCATCTGTTAAATTCAAGTCACAGTTGTGGGTGGTCAATGATTCAAGTCAGTGGTCAGAAAACCCAGAAAAAATGCAGTGATTGGTTGATGTTATGATAATTGAATTCAAGGAAGTACAATAGAAAGGTTGATACAGAAAATTCTGATTTTCAGGAAAAGTCTAAGGTTTGGGAATTCAAGAAAGCTGAGATGGAAGACAAATTGGTTTTGAAATTTGGTAACCACCTACAGTTGTCTTTTGATCAATCTCAATTTGCTCCAGGAGATTTGATAAAATTTTGACTAGGTTTTGAAGATGTGGAGGTCCTCTTTCAAGGCCCAACCCCTTCTGAAGTGGAAGTCTTAGAAAGTCAACACCCACCTGAGAGGGTCCTTGAAATTAGCTTACCTGTTAAGGAGAGGTCACCTCCTCAAAATAGTAGGAAGAGGGTGGCTGAGGTCTCTCCAAAAGCCTTAGCCTCTCAACCTTCTGCATTTGGTAGGTTGACCTTCCCTAAGGTTCAAAAGTCTAATGAAAGACAAAGCACCTTAACTCCAGTTTTGCCTAAGGAAATGGCAGTTGAGAGACAGTATGAGACAGTTCAGTCTTTAACAGTTGTCCCAAGCCACTTAGAGCCTGATAAACTGTTTCAGTCCAGTCAATATGAAGAAGGGACTAGTTCCACCTATGTTCTGACCAAGTCTCAAAGAAGAAATAAAAATAAAAGACTTAGAAGAGGTTGGAAAAGGAGGAGCAAGCTGAGTTAGAGGCTGAGATAATGAAGCTCTCTCCTCTTACTGAGGGTAGTAAATTTCACACTCTTTTTGTGTTTGGGAGTAAAGAAGATGTTGAGAAAATAATTGCATCACCTCCAAGACCTTTAACTAAATTTTCCAAAAGAACACCCGAGGGTAAAACAGTGGGAGAATGACATCAAAAATGTTTTCCAAAGAGTAGTTAACAAAACCCGCTCAACAAAAGAGAAGGTGATTAAAGCTATGAAGAATGTGATTTGCAAACGTGTTGATACAACCCTTAGGGAGAACAAAGATCCTAAGGATAGCAAATTGATTGTTCAGCCATCACGGAAAGATAGGCAACGATTCGCCTGACAGTCAGCTGTGTCAACATTAGTGGATGGTTATGATTTTAAACCTTGCCAGAAAAGAGCAGTCAGTAACCAGATAGTTTTAGTTGACAGTTCAGCAGTGCCACCTAAGATCTATGGCAGAACAAAGGCTAATTACCCTGATCGCCAAGTGGTCTCTTGGTCTTTTTGGCATTTTCTAGTATATCTGATGTACCTACTAGGTTTAGAAGGTCTCCCAAAGAAAACAAACCTTCTAGTCCTCTTGATGAGCCACACTTTGGGGGTCACATTCAGACTCCGCCTTTAGATGAGGTAAATGTGGGACGCTAAAAATCCCATGCCTCCTCATATGGGGTGAAGGAAGAATGGAGACCCAAGGTGGTGGCTCCATCAGTGGTACTTTCTTCTCCTCCTATCCGTGTTGATTCCAAAGACAAAGGGAAAGCATCCATGGAAATTAACAGCCACAAAGAATACTACCCTTCTCATGTCAATCCATCAATAGGTAAAACTGTTGAAGAAATGATTGAATACTTAAAAGAAAGCCTCAAGAAAATTGATGAGGATGAAAGGAGAGAAAAGAGGAAGAAAATTACAAAAAGTTGCTTGAGAATTACAACCCTGATGAGGATGATCTCTTGGATGAGGAGGATATCTTTGTTATCTACTATGACATAAGAGGATCCTCTCTTTCAGAAGACCCTCATGCAAATGATTGTTGGAAAGGGGGGAAGGGAGTGAAAATCCTTAAATTTGTGCTCTACAACAGCTTAAAGCAAAAGATGGATAAGAGGTTGGATGAGATGACATTTGTTTCGATAACTCTTACTATTCCGTTTTGGGGCCCCAAAAGGTCCTAAATATAACAGTTGAGCCTTCTACCAGTGCAGAGAAAGTATAATCTACAAGTGCAGCTTCTTTGCCTTCAGTAGTGTGTGGTCATAAAGAACAACACTAGTGATTTGCTTACAGTTGTAAATGATTGGCAGTTATCTTTTCCTAAATCTTTCCTAAAGATTGCAAACAAACTATCCAAAATCCCATTGGAGTTTCCAAAAGGAACTCAAATGCCCACAAAAAGGCCTCTTTTGATGTTCCTTTAAATAACTCAATGGGTGGAAAGGGTCCTTCAACCTTGAAACTTCATGAAAGAGAGTTTCAATTGTGAAGGAAAAAAAAAGAAAGAATCAACTTCCAAAATCAAATGGGTTATCCTTCTAAATTGCAAGGGAAATCCCCCAAAGCCTATCTCTCTCTGATTTCATGTATGTTCCAAAGGGTGTTGATGAAATGAATGATCCTTCTGCGTACGTGCAATCTGTCTGTTCTAAATCTAATAACGAACAAACTACAAATGGATCTTTCCAATTCTCTGAATCAAGTGAATCAAATTTTGGCGATGATCTACCCATGCACAAAATGTAGGGAGCAAAGATTGTCATTGAGCATGAGTTACTTGACTTAGAGACAAATCAAGTGAAAGAAGAAATCAAATCAAACTTGGGATGTAATTAACCATAGGGGCTTGCCCCTATGGGATGTCTGTACCCCAGAAATAAATAAACCCACTCAACCAAACATTGAGTGGGGGAATCTCTATTAAATAATTATAAATTTTATTATTGAGCCCATAAGGAAATGATATTTTTACCCTTCGGGGTGATATATCATGTTCTTATGCCGTGCCCGATTATAAAATATGCAATCCGTTTGAGAATATAAAAATTCTCCAACACTCACAAGTTATATGATTTGATAGACCAATCATGCTTCTTTAATCTTATCAAATGATTGATCATGCAAATTACATGTTACATTTTATGACCTTATATGATAAAGTTTATGTGATATATGAAATGAAACGATATGAGATGATATGAATGTTATATTGAATACTTGTATGTGCATGTTGAATAGATGGAGCTCACCCCTTTATGATATTAGCTGGGGACGCTATACTCATGCACGTTAAAATGGTAAAGGATATGGAAAAAGGAAAATGGTAAAGGAGTACCTTTATGGTACTAGACGGTGGCTCCTATGACGATTGTAATATATACGAAATGAGAAAATTAAGTATATTGATATGAATATGAAAATGAAAATGAAAGATATAGTTTTATGATATGATATGTTTAATTGCATGTTTTTAGAAAATCATTTTATGTTATGTTCATATGAAATGTGACATCTAGCATATTATACAGTTTTCCTTGAGTACTGTAGTTTAGAATTGTGTTTTATTTACTGAGCTTTGGTTTAATGTTAGTTGTTAACATTTTTCAGGTAAGTTTAAGTAAATCAAAATGAGTAGAAGGGGTTGCAATGTTTGCTGTAGAAGAGGAGGGCATTAGGAAAGGTAACTTTATGAATATTACTAATTTTATATTTATGTGATTTCAAATTTAATTTTTAAAGGCTCTTTCAAATGTTAAGGTGATAGTTTTAGAAATTAGATAGTTTATTCTACTATCTAACCTCTATTTTCTCCTTGCCTATGCGAGCTCACCGGGTTGGGTCGTGACAAAAGTGGTATCAAAGCAAAGGTTTAAGTATATTGATCAATATGAAAGAGCCAATATGATGATTCACTAGGTTAGTTAAGGTATAGGATATGTGTTTTAGACTGCTAATTTTGTTTCATCGATTATATCTTAGAGTCTTGGATCCTGAAAATGATGCCACTGATGGCACTACGGGAGAGATTAGGAGAGAGATACCAGTTGTAGTAAAGCCTTCGAGTTGTAGCATGAATGCTATTATGGAATTTATTGCACAAATGATGACAACTATAACCCAAATGATAAAGAGTACTCAAACCTAGGTTGAAGGAAGTGGAAGCACTCCGATGGACAAAAACCTGAAATTATTCCAAGACATGAAGCCTCCATCATTCATAGGTGGTGGACCCATAGAGGCATAGGACTGGTTAATGAGGATTGAGAAAATATTGGAAGGAATGTTATGCCCTCAAGATAGAAGGGTTACTTTAGCTGCCTATGCCTTCAATGAGGAAGTTGAGAGATGGTGGAGAAGTCAATTACAAGAGACCTTTGGAGGAAGTCCTAGCAGACAAGTTACTTGGGAGTAGGGGTGTCAATTCGGGTCAACCCGTCGGGTTCGGGTCGAACCCGACCCGACCCGGATCTAAACGGGTTAACCCGGACCCGACCCGTTTTGGCAAACGGGTCGGACATTTCAACCCAGACCCGACCCGGCCGGGTTGCCGGGTTGACCCGACCCGAAGACTCGACGCGGTAGTGTCGCGCGCAGCACGCGATTCGGCAGCTGGACAGCGCGGCAGCGGCAGCGGCAGCTCAGGCAAAGCGCGGTAACGGCGGCAGCGGGACGGCACGCGGCGTCGCGGCAGCGGGACGGCACGCGGCGGGCTGCGCGGCACGCGGCAGGCGAAGCGCGGGCACGCGGCAGGCGAAGCGCGGGCTGGGCAGGCGGGCAGCGGGCAGCCGGGCTGGGCAGGCGGGCGGGCACGCGGCTGGCGAAGCGCGGGCACGCGGCAGGCGAAGCGCGGGCTGGGCAGGCGGGCAGCCGGGCTGGGCAGGCGGGCGGGCACGCGGCTGGCGAAGCGGGCAGCTCGGGCTGGGCAGGCGGGCAGCGGGCAGCCGGGAGGGAAATTTCAAATTTTTTTAAATTAAACGGGTTGTCGGGTTGACCCGGCAACCCGCCGGGTCAACCCGACCCGACCCGTTTAATCAAACGGGTCAAATTTACGAACCCGAACCCGACCCGTTTATCAAACGGGTCGGGTTCAACCCGGATTTTTCGGGTCGGGTCCGGGTCGGCTTTTCGGGTCGGGTCAAAAGTTGACACCCCTACTTGGGAGGAGTTTATCAAAGTGTTTAGAGAGAGGTATGTACCAATGTCTGCTAGGTGGATGATGCAAAACAAATTCA
Source organism: Dendrobium huoshanense (assembly GCA_016618105.1). Taxonomy (NCBI): domain Eukaryota; kingdom Viridiplantae; phylum Streptophyta; class Magnoliopsida; order Asparagales; family Orchidaceae; genus Dendrobium; species Dendrobium huoshanense. The sequence continues at coordinate 41,915,528 of CM028351.1, forward strand.
ATAGAATGGTATAGGGCGATAGAACCATTATACAGTATGAGACTGAGTTCACTAGACTTTCTAGGTATGCCTCACATATAATACCCAATGCATAAGAAAAATGCCATCATTTCTTATCTGGATTGAAGGATGTCATTAGACAACCTTTGATTCCTTTTGACATTAAGGATTATTCAATTATGGTAGAGAGGGCCCGAAGGATTGAATCAGATTTGCAAGCTACTCAGAGGAGATGGGACCAACATAAAAGGAAGAGTTTTGAAGAGGATATTCAAAGCAATCAGACTGAGGGATCAAATGGGAAGAAGCCCAAGTCTGGTTCTAGTGGAGTCAGTGGTTCAACTGCAAGTAAAGTCATGGAACCCTATGCTAAGTGTGACAGATTACATAAAGGTTAATGTTTGATTGGTTCCAACACTTGGTATTGGTGTCATCAGCCTAGTCACAACAAAATATTATCTTACTTTGGTTCATAAGACTTTAGGAGAGATGAGATCAAATCAAATACTTTTATAGAGGAATTATGGAAAACCCAAAATGATAGAACCATCAGTTGCACGTTCAGTGCAAAATCAATTCAAGCAGAATGTCATACCACGAGTTTACACTTTGACTCAGCAGGAGCCCAATGAACTAATGGATACTGACAATAATAATTGAGATGACTTTATTGTTTATTCTTAGTGACTTGAAATGCTAAATTTGATGCTTTAGTGTCTTGGATTTAGTATTTTATTTTGTTATGTCATGTCAGATGTTTTGGGATTGATCATATTATTTTGTTATGATATTTCAGATGTTTAGTTTATTCTGTTCCAATGTTGAAGTTTATGTTAATTGAAATGGAAGCCGTTTGTTGATTTGCAACATGTGTAAATTTTGATGAAGAAATTTTTATTAGGGGGGGGGGGGGGGAGAATTGTAAAACCCAAAAATGCTGTTTTAGACCTCCACGCTTTTCGATGCGTCGCGATGAGTTTTAAGTGATAAATTCAAATTTGTTGGATTTCGATGAAAATAGTTTTATAAAATTCTATGCAAAATTCTAAGAAATTTGATATATAAAACTTATATTTAATTTTGCTCAATTTAGATATTAAAATTCATAGAAGTCTCTTAATACCCATAGTACCCTCAGATATTATTAAACCTTGGAATGTTTAAGTGAGAGCATTTTTGTCCTTTGGCCATCTAAGGGAATTAAAGGGGACCTAATTCATTCGGTCCCCCATTTCTTTTGTTCGGCCGAAACCCAGACGAGCTGACTGAAAGAGAGAAGGAGCGGACACACGGGAGGCAACAGGAGGAGGCTCCGGAGGTGGATTCCGGTGGCCGTTCATGGAGGAACTTGTAGAAAAGACTAAGGGAAGGCTAAGGTGAGTTCTTATGAGTAATTTCTAATGTTTTCCTTAGGAATTTTCTCAAGAAAAGATTTATAGGATTTAAGAAAAACATTGAATCTCTTTAACAAATTAAATGGGGGATTGTTAGGGGATGATTAGGAGATAATTTTATGCATGGAATGATATTTTTCACCAAAAATATGGAGTTGAAAAAATTAGGGTTTTTCCCAAATGTTGAATTTTTTGGAAATCTCTTAACAAAGTTTATTCATAAGGGTTGTAGGAATATTCTAATGGTGAGATTTTGAGATTTTTCTCAAAATACTATTTTTCCTAATTTCCAATTAATATAAATCCAAAAATTAGTTTTTTATAATTATTATTTTGATGAATGAGAAGTTTTAGCATACAAAAATAAATATATTAATGAAAATGTATTTTCCAAATTTAGGGTTTTAAGTTAAAATCTTAAATAGAAATTTAATTTAAATTATTTTTGTTAGGATACAGGATTTTTGGCAAGTGTAGTAACAAAAAATATAATTTTGATAAATGATTAGGCAAATTAAATTCATATGTTTGTAATTATGAAAATGAGAGAGAGAGAGAGAGAGAGAGAGAGAGAGAGAGAGAGAGAGAGAGAGAGAGAACTAGAGTAGTTTAGAAAGAGAAGGAGAAATTTGTTTTAAATTATTTTGTAGATTTTTAAATGAGAAATTGATTCTCATAGGTGATATTTTTGGTGACCTCGAAGGAAGGAGAACTAGTGTGAATATCAAATTCCTTCAATCTATAAGTATGCATGGTTCTTTAATTACAATAATGTCTTTTATTTCTCACAAGTTGTATGATTTGATAGACTAATCATGCTTCTTTACTGTTATTAAATGGTTGATCATGCAAATTACAAGTTATATTTTATGACCTTATATGATAAAGTTTATGTGATATATGAAATGAAATGATATGAGATGATATGAATGTTTTATTGATTGCTTGTATGTGCATGCTGAATAGATGGAGCTCACTCCCTTATGGTACTAGTTAGGGACGCTATACTCATGGACGTTAAAATGGTAAAGGATGTGGAAAAATGAAAATGATAAAGGAGTACCTTTATAGTACTAGAAGGTGGCTCCTGTGACGGTTATAATATATAACAAATGAGAAAGCTAAGTATATTGATATGAATATGTAAATGAAAATAAAAGATATGGTTTTATGATATGATATGTTTAATTTCATGTTTTTAGAAAATCATTTTACGTTATGTTAAAATGAAATGTGACATCTAGAATATTATGCAAATTGCATTGATTACTGTAGTTTAGAATTGTGTTTTACTTACTGAGCTTCAGTTTAATATTAGTTGTTAACATTTTTCAGGTCATTTTAAGTAAATCAAAATGAGTAGATGAGGTGGTAATGTTTACCGTAGAAGAGGAGTACCCGATGAAAGGTAACTTTATGAATATTACTGATTTTATGTTTATGTGATTTCAAATTTGATTTTTTAGAGACTCTTTCAAATATTAAGGTGATAGTTTTAGAAATTAAATAGTTTAGTCTACCGTCCAACCTCTATTCCCGCCTCGCTTATGCGAGCTCATCGGGCTGAGTCGTGACAAAAGTGGTATCAGGTAAAAGTTTAAGTATATTGATCAATATGAAATAGCCAACATGATGAATCTGTAGGTTAGTTAAGGTATAGGGTATGTGTTATAGACTGCTAATTTTGTTTCATCGGTTATATCTCAGAGCCTTGGATCCTGAAAATGTTGCCACTGATGGCACTGTGAGAGAGATTAGGACGGAGATACCAATTATAGTATAGCCTTCGAGTAGTAGCATCAATGCTACTATGGAATCCTTTGTACAAATAATGACAGATATGACCCAAATGATAAAGAGTACTCAAACCCAGGCTGGAGGCAGTGGAAGCACTCCAATGGACAAAAACCTTAAAATATTCCAAGACATGAAGCCTCCATTCATAGGTGGTGGACACATAGAGGTGGAGGACTTGTTAATGAGGATTGAGAAGATATTGGAAGGAATTTTATGCCATCAAGATAGAAGGGTTACTTTAGCTGCCTATGCCTTAAATGGGGAAGTAGAGAGATGGTAGAGAAGTCAATTACAAGAGCTTGGAAAGACCTAGTATTCAAGTTACTTGGGAGGAGCTTGTCAAAGTGTTTAGAGACTAGTATGTACTAATGTCTGCTATGAGGATGATGGAAGACAAATTCAATAGATTGGTATATGGGTATAGAACCATTACACAGTATGAGATTGAGTTCACTAGACTTTCTAGGTGTGCCTCATATATGATACCCAATGCAGAAGAGAAATGCCATCATTTCTTATCTGGATTGAAGGATGTCATTTGAAAACCTTTGATTCCTTTTGGCATTGAGGATTATTTAATTATGGTAGAGAGGGCCCGAAGGATTGAATCAAATTTGCAAGCTACTCAGAGGAGAAGGGACCAACATAAAAGGAAGAGTTCAGAAGAGGATATTCGAAGCAATCATACTTAGGGATCAAATGGGAAGAAGCCCAAGTCTAGTTCTAGTGGAGTCAGTGGCAACTGCAAGTAAAGTCACGGAACCCTGTGCTAAGTGTGACAGATTACATAAGGGTGAATGTTTGATTAGTTCTAACACTTACTATTGGTGTCATCATCCTGGACACATAGTAAAATATTATCCTGCTTTAGTTCAAAAGACTTCAGGAGATATGAGATCAAATGAAGCACCTTCACAAAGAAATTATGGAAAACCCAAAATGATATAACCATCAGTTGCAGGTTTAGTGCAAAATCAATCCCAGCAGAATGTCAGACCACGAGTTTACACTTTGACTCAATAGGAGCCCAATGAACCAATGGATGCTGACAATAACAATTGAGATGGCTTTATTATTTATTCTTAGTGACTTTGAATGCTAAATTTGATGTTTTGGTGTTTTCGACTTAGTAGTTTATTTTGTTATCGTACAACATGAAGGAAAATTATATTGTACCAAATAATTTGAATTCATGGCCATGTGTATCATACAGTACGAAGTTTATCGTACAGTGTGATAGACATATTAGAAATCAAATCAGAAATATTGGTCAAATAGAGGGCTATGATATGTGCATTTTGTGATAATTGTATAGTATGAAGGTGAATCATACAGTACGATGGGAATAAAAAATTGGTCATTTTAGGATTTCAGTGAGATGAGTGTGTGAAGATCAGGAAACACCTTACACTAGTTTTTTTTGCTGTTTTTGTCCATTTATTTATTTATTTATTTATTTTATTTTATTTTATTTTTGTTTTTGGATCAAACATAAATGTCTATGACACCTAATTTTGTCCTCAAGGTGCTAAGGATATGATAGGCTAGTGGTTTCATGATGCATATGTTAATTAATCTCTTATAGCTATATGGTGCAATTCTATGTTTCCTTTGGCTACATGATCTCTTATTAAGTGATGTCTATATATATATATATATATATATATATATATATATTGTTCGAGAGTGTTGAATTAGATTTTTGGATATGCAAATTGCACTAGTTTTGTTACAAATAATTGGGATGGTTTCTACAGGTAATACAAGATCCAAAAGTTATTATCTCAATCATAAAACTTGTGCAACATAACTTCCTACTGCTATATATTATGCCTCGATCGTAGAAAGGGCTACTGAATTTTTCTTCATATTGGACCAGGAAATTAAGGATTGTCCTATGAATTGATAGGTTTCAGAGATGCTTCTCCTATCTATCCTACATCTTGTAAAATTAGAATCTTAGTACCCTAAGATCTCAAAGGATGTGTTGTGTTTATGATACTAAATTCTTAAGTTTGGGGTGAATAGTAGATATATAAGGATCAACTTGAAATCGAGCATAGAGGCACAAGATAAATATTATATCTGGTCTACTGATAGTTAAATAGAGGAGAGATTTAATTATTCCTTTATATTTTTTTCTAGTCAACTGATTTTCCATTTGGGTCTTTGTCTAGTTGAATCATAGAACTCATGAGAGCGTTCATAGCCTTAGCATAATCCATTTTATATTTTTTTTTTCAAAATATCCTTGTTGTATTTATTTTTGCTAAGAAATATTCTATCTTTCATATATTTTACACTAAATCCAAGAAAATAATTTAGCTCTCCCATCATACTCATTTCAAACTCATTACTTATTTATTTTTAGAATTCATCACACAATGTTTTATATGAAGATCCAAACAAGATGTCACATACATAAATTTGAACAATGAGAATTTCTTCTTTTACCTTTGGTAGAAAAAGGATGGTATATACTCTACCCTTAACAAATCCTCTAAATAGAAAGAATAAGCTAAGTCTTTCATAGCAGGCTCTAGGTATTTGCTTTAACCCATACAATGCCTTTTTTAATTTAAATATATGATTTGGGAATTGTGAGTTTTCAAATCCCAGGGGTTGCTCAACATAAACATCCTCTTTGATTAACTTGTTCAGAAAAACACTCTTAATGTCCATTTGATATAATTTAAAACCCTTTAAGCAAGCAAAGGCTAAGAGCACCCTTATGTCTTCTAGTCTAGCTACTAGAGCAAAGGTTTCTTCAAAGTGTATGCCCTCAATTTGGTTATAACCCTTATCTACTAGTTTGGCCTTATTTTTACTATGGTTCTTGAATCATTCACCTTATTTTTAAAGACCCACTTTGTTCCCACTATACTATGCTCTTTAGACCTCTTGACTAATTCCCATACGTCATTCCTAATAAATTGGTTCAACTTTTATTGCATTACTAGGATCCAAAATTCATCCCCTAAAGTTTGATCTATTCTCGTGGGTTCTATCATAGAAATAAATGCAGAATGACTAACCTGTTTCCTAAGTTCATGCCTAGTTCTCACACCTTCTATTGGGTCTCCTAAGATTAATTTTTTATGTCGAAGCCCTGTTTGACATGCTTCAACATTTTTATTAATATCATTTACAACATCAATCCAAAACTAGAGAATCTAGCCAAATATGAAGAACAAGTGAAGCATATTCATTTTTATTAATTACAAAAAGAAAGAAAGTAAAAAAAAAAAAAAGATATCAGCAGATGGTTTAATAATCTCCTTTACACTCCTCTTTGAACTCACAACAAAAGTGTCATGGTGCTACTGTGTTGCGATGTCCACATGCCAGTCCCTTGACTTATCATCCTGGAATTTGGTGTAGCACCATAATATAAAAAGAAAATTGGCTTTGCTGCATTGACTCCTTCGATGTTGCAGCACTGGGATAGTTGGCTGGTCTTTGCAATATTGACTCCTCTAACGTTGCAACACTATTAAATAGAGATTGGGTGGTGCGATGTCTATAACATTATTTACACTTATCAACTTTGAATAAATTGTTTATTTTTTAACATTCTTGTGAGAGCCTCATTAAAATCAAACGCGTACTGGTAGTATTTCTCTTGTTGATCCATTATATGAGCCATCTAAATTATTATTTCAAATTGCCAGTCTCGTGACTCCTTACAAAATTGAATTACCTTCTCCATTTTCCTACTCAAGTATACCACCTGATCACTTACAGATTTAGGAGTCCTAACACTCTTCCTGCTGCTACCCATCTCTTCTTTATTAGATTGTTTAATGCTCAAAATTTTACCCTTAGTGAGAGCAACTATGGAGAACAACTACTAAACATTTTGATCACCCCTAACTTCTATTGTTACATAAAGAGCATATACTAAAGAAGGGTGGCCTGTACCTACTAAATTAGATCCCCTCATAATGTATGTAAGGGAAGATAGGATCAACTTTCCAATTTTAATAATGTAGCCCTTTTTAATGGAAAAATTTAGGACTCTATCCTTAGTTACTTCACTAATATTCTTGCTAATGAGATATGGGCAGAGATAAAGTAGTGTCAAGCCTTGGAAGATTGAGTCATATAGGAGGCGTGAAAATTAATAATTTTATCTTACCTAGTCTTCCACCTAGCTCTACTCTTTGGTCCACAAAGTAAGTCAAGAATTTCTTGGGAATTAAAAGGGGCATGCCTGAAAGAAAAATATTCATCAAATTCTAGATCATATACTTTAAGAACTCTATTAATAGTGAAAAATTCAAAAGGTACCAATCTCCCTCTCACATAACATTTAAAATCAGATGCCTTCTTTCCATTCACAAAAAAATCAAACATTATATTAACAATGGCCACAAATAATTCTTCATAGAAATGAGCCCAACCATTAAGAAAAATGGTTTTAAGGATTGGTTGGGTTGGGTTAAGAAAATCACATTCAGGGATTAAAGGTTTAGTTATTACCCTAGATGTATACCTATCATCGACTTCCTTGAAAACAAATTAAAGTCTATCATAGGTGACAACTCTCTTCTTCCCTAATCTAGAGATTTTAGGGGCCATTGCTATAGAGAGAAGCTTAAGAGTAGAGAAGACAAATAGTTGGAATGCAAGGTGAAATAAAATGGAATGAAAAAGATAAGCTAATTTATAAATGCTGAAGCAATGAAAGGTATGGCACCATGGCGCTTAATGCATGCACTAAATGACTAAATGGTCAGATTCAAATGCTGCAACAATTTAGGCCATGTGGCGCAATGGTGCTAGTTATGGAAATTTAAATAACATATTGGAAATGGGCCTTTATTGCGGTGTTGCTACATGTTGACGCATCAACAGTCATATGAGGTGACTACTACAATGCTATTAATATTGTAGTTATGAAAATGATGTGGTGCTGCTGTGTTAGTTCCAGCACTACGGTGCTTACTTGAAACTAATAATATGACTTTCAATCTATACGATTCATTTTAACTAATGACTTAACAGAGCTTAATGACTGAGTTTGACTGGTACTATAGAGCTTCGAAGATAAACATTGCGGTGCTAGCTTATATAATTATTAAAGCTGACACATTTTAATTTATGAAACTATACTAAAATCAAATAAAGCATTGCAACACTATGATATCTGGCGCAATGGCACTAAAATGACATAATCCAAACATGACTAATGACTTAACTATTAATGCAAAATGTAATGTAATATAAATAACAACAACACCAAATACAATATAAATATATTATTTATAAAGTATGAGCATTTAAAATTCTATAATTAATTCAACAAAATAATAAATTTGTAAATAAAATAAATTCTTCCATAATAATTGTGCCAAATACTTGATGAGGGTGGTGGAGTAACCTAACAAATTATAAAAAAGGTCTTAGGGCTCTATCAATCCCTAAATAATGCATAGGTTTTCTTTGATATAAAAATTATTAAAATTCTACTTAATGTATGAAAGTATATGTGTCAAATCAAGTAATATAGTTATAGAGTATAATATTGATTCCATAAGAAAAAATATTTACTTTCAAATACTAGTACCATCTACTTCAACTATAATAATTATCCTACTCAATTAAAAAATAAGTTTTGATGGAGATTCAATCACTTAATTTAAAATTATAAATTATTAAATGAAAATTATTTGAATAAATTATTTTTTATTATTGGAATATAAATACAATCATTTTTCCTTTTGGTTTGTTGACCTCAAATTCTCTAAACCCTTGGGTCAAAGAGTTCACTTGGTCAAATGGACAAAGCCAGACCGCAAGACCACCTCCCTTGTGTTCATTGAGTCAAACCAAGTTTATTAGGCCCTAACCCAGGCTCTGGGACAACCTGGTTGACTAGGTCAACCTGGGTTGACCCAAATTGACCTAATTCCCTTCTTTTTAATTTAAAATCTAATTCAATGCTTCTCATGCCCAATTCTCACCTCCCCTGGATCTAATGGGTCAAACCCAACCCATTGGGTCAGGCTATTGCCCTGGGTCACCCTGGTTGACCAGGTCAACCCAGGTTAACCCATTAAGCTTAAATGGGTCAATTCAAGCTCTATTCAAATCCAAACTCTTCTTGGACTCAAACCCCCAACCCTTTGGGTCTAATTGACTAGGTTTACCAGGCCAACCATTGACTTGGTCAACCATATCTCCCCTTGGTCAAATTTAACCTATTTGGGCCAAATTAATGATATTTAAAGCCTTTAAATCATTCCCTTTCCTCCCCTAGTTTAAACCACAGTTAAATTACCTCAATTCCCTCCCAATCATCCTTAGGGTTGATCCTAGCCGTCAATCTAATGCCTTTGACTATAAATACACTCTTTAGGGCAACATTAGAAGGAATTTTACTCTTGCTCTCTCTCCAAACCTCCTTAGCAAGAGATCCTTGGTTTAACAACTCCCACAATCTTTCTCCCCATTTTTAATTCAAACCTCACCATCAAATGCTCACCGACAGTGAGTTCTCCGGCGACCCGAGGTCAAATAGCTTCCAAAGCATTTTTCCATCGATCCAAGGTGTTCGAGATCGCAATTCCTTCTACAACTAGGAGCATGGACAATCCACTAGTGTAATAAGCTCAAGATCTCTCGAATCCACCATGTGGATTAAGTAAAATTGTAAACCCTAGCCTAGGAAAAATAAGGTTAATTAGCTTTACGATAAGCGCATTTTACACCACAAAATTTATACCCCATGAATGTTCTTCAAGTATAATATCTAGGTTTAAAATTTCATCGAATTCCATCTTGTATTTTGCAAGAATAAGAAAAAAAATCAATATTGGGTTTGGGTTACATATGTCGTTTGCCTAGGGAGATCAGGACCATTGATCCCTCGACCAACAGTTGTGATCTCACCGTTCTGAGGTTCAGATCGACCACATAACTTGATCCTGTGGTCATGTTCTCCATCCAGCGAGATCAAGACTGTTTGTTTCAAACAGTGGGGCATCCAATGGCCCACGATGAGGGCTGACGTGTTTAAGTGAACCATATCCACAGTTCACTGATTGCCATAATAATTGCGTCGCCGGTAATGATTGCCTCTACATTTTGGTCCAGCCAACCAGTGTGTGTCGTGTGTCACCCAAACCATCGTCACCGTCGTTATACTTAAATTAGATTTAAATTAGTTTTTAAATGCTTTTTAAAATTAGTTTTCTTTAGAAAATGATTTAAAAATATTCTAAAACCCAAAAAATAAGTATAATATGTTATTTTCTTCAAAAAATTAAACTCTCTAATTTAAAATTAATTGTAATTAAACATATATATATATATTCAATTATTTTAATTATTAATTATTAACTACTTTGAATTAATAAATTATGTTAAATAACTAAGATATTTCATAAAAATTAAAATTTTCATTATATATATTTTTTATAATTCTAGAGAATATTTGATTTGGTTTAACAAAAAAATTAATTAAATATTTAATTATTTTAGATAATTACCTTACATTAATGTATTATTAATATTTAAATAACTTATATCATTAATAATTATCGCTTTTTAAAAAATATAAAAAGAATAAAAATATATTATTTAAAATCTAAAAGTTTTATTATTATTTAACTTTAAAGATAAAAATAAAAAATAAAAAAAAATTACTTTAAAGATTATGTTTAATTTTATTATTAATTTAAATAATACTTAATTAGTTAATTAATCAAGTATTTAAATTCTTAATTAATAATTCACTATTTTCTAAATTATTTTATTTAATTATGTTTTTAAATAAAATTATAATTGTTTAATTTTAAATTAAGAATAATATAATAATTTCTTTTTTATTTTAAGTAATTTTACTTAATTAAATAGTTAAGTACTTAGTTATTAATTATTTAATTTAGGATTTATATATTTTTTTAAAATTAAAAAATTATTTTACTTAATTATTTTAAAATATTAGAGGATTATGTTTTTAACTAGATTTAAATTAATAATTATTTTCTTATTTTATATTATTTAAATTATTTAATTACTTAAATTTTCTTAATTAATAATTAATTAATCTTAAAATTTAAAAATTTTCTAAATTTATAAAAATTTATTTTTGATTAATTATTCTAAATTCAGAAACTTTGATATTTAATTTAATTTATATTAATAATTATTTTTAGACATTAATTATTTCAAAATTGCTTTTAATTACTCTAAATTTCATAAATTCAGAATTAATTCTTTGTAAATTGGATATTTTTGCATAATACCTCTTTTTTTATGAAAATATTTATTTTGCATTTAAAATTATTTTTATTTCCTAAAAACTAATTTTTTATTACTAACTATTTTTTGATTATTTAATTATATTATATATTTAAATATTATTTAAATAAATAAATCTTTAATTATTTTGAAATTAAAAATTACTCTGAAGTTATTTTAAAACATCACTTGGGTGACCACTGGATGTCTTATGAGCATATAAATTGAAATATTTTAAATCATATTATTTTAAAACTTTATATATTTAAATATTTAATATATATGTGTATTTTAAATTATTTTTAAATTACATATATTTTTAAATCCCTAATTTTGGGGTGATTCGCTTTGTCAAATTTTAAACTTAGATCATGCATATGAATATCATTCATGGGGGGAGGATTTGTGGGTAGTTGAGTTCCAATCATCCACTAATCACATCAATAAGCGTGATGTATTATAATTTTTTTATCTTTTGCATATGTAGGATGCACAAGCACTTAGTTTAGGCCTTCCTAGATTTAAGGACATGGCGTGTTTATATTTTTATATATTTTTCTCATGTTATCCTAAGGGTTAGTCTCAAATACCAGATGCAAACCTACTTAACATAGCGACACCCTAAGGATAACAATTAAGGACCCATCTAACAAACTTAGAGAAATTCTAAGAGATGATAGATTACTGATTGATATAAAACTATTAACATTTAAATTTAGTGACATCCTAAATCTTCCAAAAAGTTTTAGGAATTTTTAGGACCCTTTAGTCCCTTTAATTAACAAACCCTAATTTACCCCTTAATTAGGCCCTTATAACTTTAGAAAATTTTAATAAATCCATTTTAAATTATAAAATTACTTATAATACCTAAAACTCTTCAAAATTCAATGCATAATCTCAAAAAATTAAAATCCCCTTAATTGGACTTTAATCTGAACCTTAATTTAATTTTAACTAAAGTTCACCCTTTTAATTAAATTAAATTATTAAAAAATTAATTTTTTTTCAAATACTTGGGAACACTTTTTTAGGTCATTCTGGACATTGGGGGGTAATTTAAAATAGTTTGGAGCTAATTTAGATCGAAATCCCTAAAATGCCCCTTTATTAATTAATTTTGATAATTCATTAATTGCCCAAAATTTTAAAACTTCATAACTAATAACAAAAAATTCCAAATTGGGCTAATTAAAAGTCATTTAACTCTAATTAGAATATAGTATTTATTAAAAATATTAGGTTTCCAGAAAACAACCTAAATCAAAATTTCAACTCTTCGATCAACCGTAGTTCGTAAGGCCTAATATTTAATTAGAATCTAGGGTCTAAAATTTCCAAAATTCATAACTTTGCATAGAAAATTTTAAATCCAGCAAACTCATTATTTAACTACTCCCCTTAAGGCCTAATATTTAATTAAAATGCTAAAACTCCTAAACCTAACATTTTTGCTATAGTGGCCTTTTGGACCCCCTTAACTTACAGTATATGATGGCCTCGGACCTCCTAAAATATGCTAATTCAATTTAAAATTCAAAGATTACTACCTTAAGTGTTAAAATGGATCCATAAACTAAATTAGCTAAAATAGACCCTAATTCATTAATACTTAAACTTTAATCAAAATTTCCCTTTTGGCAATCAATAAACTAAAATACAAAATAACTTAAACTAACTACTCGACATAGGATCTATCCAAAGCCACACAAGTCTACTACACACACACACACACACACACACACACACACACACACACACAGAATTATTAGGGCACCACTTCTAGCTCTAGGATTGTGGCCGATGTTTTACTTTCTCTATTTATGTTATGTGATGCAATTATATATGGCATGAGTGTTGCTTGACTTGATTTGCTTTAATTGGTTATGATTATTATGATGTTTTATTTTATTACTGTATTTTCTCTAGGTGATGTGATTTATATGATAGATCACACATGGTTTAGGGTTATCTTTGATACTGATGATGTCTTATGCAAGTGGCCTCGCTCATGCAACGCTAAAATAAAGGGGGGGGGGGATAATTAAACTTTTAAAACTAACACTATTTTTTGTTGATGCTCCAGAGACTGCTTAGGCCCCTTTAAAATTAAAAGAGCATGGACAAGTGTATTTTTGTCTACACAAATATTAACTACTTGAGATGTGATTGTTTGTGATTTTTTTACTTAACTTCTTAGGATAACTATGCAGGAGAGTCTAGAATTTCTTTTTTAAAGGTAATTTGATGTATTTTGTATCGAGTTATGAAAGTCTTCAAAATCAAGGCATTTCAAATATTTGGTACCCAAAGAGAAAAAGAAAGCCCCTTCATAGAGAATTTCTTATTCATTTGGGTACCCCTTTGGAGGATGAATCATATGGAGCCCAAAGGAGACGTTCCAAAGGGAGACGAACCGAAGAATTATGATCTACTCGAAGATGAAGACTTGAAGATAAAATACCTGCTTTTAAAACTTACGTCATTTAGTATGATTAGAATCTAAGTTATTATTGGTGGGGCCTAGAGACTATTACTTTTCTATAGACCCTAGGTTATACTTATATGACACTTGCCGTGGACTTTATTTTACTCTATAGATTTCTATTGATAATATACTATTTTTTGTATAGTAGAAATTACATATTTTTCTTAGGTTTCTTTCTTGCATGTGCTTGATCTGATTTTGTTAGGCTCTTTAAGGACTAAAATCTTTTTTTACTCATAATTAAAAACTAATATTTCAAGAATTAAATAACATAGAAATCTAACAACCTAAAAAATAGCTGGAATCATCCATGGCCCCATACATATTATTGCATTTCTCTTTATCCTTCTATAAGACACCCCTCTCGTGCGGGTAGAGTTCGAATAATCTGGCCTATACAGATGAAGTGTTGGACTTGGGGAGGCCCAGGCTTTTTTAAAAAAAAGATTTTATAAACCTATTTTTTTAAAAGTTCATATATTTTTTATTTTGAGACCTTTTAAACTAGCATACATTACGTTAAAAACTAATTAAATTAAAATTTAATTGTACTAGCTCTAGGAGCAATTACCCTATATAAGTCCAAGGCTAATTAGAAAACTCTTTAGATGTCGGCCTTTTCAAAAAATTAATCTACCTACCCATCTTTTATAAAGACTAGATAGCATGAATTTTAAGCGTTTAGGGGGTTTGCTAGCTTTTCTTTTCTGGCAGGATCTTGTTGATCTATGACTTATGATTTTGATGATAGCAAAAATTTTTTTTTCTCTACAACTGCCTTATCTACTAACATTTCAGGTTCACACGATCAGATTGCAATTTGGAATCAACTCAAGATTGGGTAGACTAGGTCTGAGTCAGTTTATACACTTTATCCTTTCTCGAGTCTATTGTAATTAGTGTGGCTTCTGATGCTTTATAACTTGGAAGATTTTATGATTGTTCCCTAGAGTTTATTATTTTTGGTAACATCTTCCGGGATGATATTTATATCAGCCTGGATGATCTGTTTAAAAGAAGAAACCCTAATTAGGGCATCCTCATTAAAGCAGCCGTCATTATGCAAAAAATATTATCATGGATGATTTTGTATCGGCCAGGATGATAGGCTCAAAATAGAATGAATCTGCCGCTAGATCTATTTAGGAATTACTTATTTTTGGACATCGTCCAGAGGATCATCAAGGACTATAAAATATCATCTAAGACGATCCAGGGCAATTTATCCAAAATTTCTCTGGAATTTAAGGAAAACAATTATGACTTGATTGCACGATCAAATTGTCCTGGACGATCGTAAAATCGTCCAGGCCGATATGTTGGACGATTGGACATCAGACAGCTATTTTTCAAGGCGATGTTCAGGATGATATTCCATGATTTGTTCTGATCATCCAAGATGATATATTATCGTCCTGGACGATATGAACAAA